>LNAC01000496.1:0-41350 GCA_002007465.1 Ailurus styani | reverse complement strand
CTCCCTGTCTCTCTGCCTGCCTCTCTGCCTACTTGTAATCTCTCTTCTCTGTGTCAAATAATAAATAAAATCTTAAAAAAAAAAAGAAATATATTAACAGTCAAAGTCATACAATATGAAATATGTATATATCAACAACTGAATTTAAAATCCATGAATCAATAAAGGACAACTTAAAGGAGTAATAGAAAAAAATCGCAATTCCTTTTGGAAATTTCATCACTTTTTTCTTAGTATTTGACAGAACAAGTAGATAGTTTCATCACTAAGAATATATAGGAAATTAGTAACTTAAAATACAAATATTCGATGTTACCTAATTGACATTTACAGTACACTGTATCACAAAAAGAGTACAATACTTTTTTTTCATGTGCACATGGAATATTCATTTATATTTTGGTTGATTAAAACAATAAAAAAATCAACAAATTTAAAACTATTGAATTCATTCAAAGTATATTCTCTAACCAAAATGGAATTAAATTAGAAACCAAAACAGAGATCTCTAGAAATTCTCTCAGGTTTTGGAAACTAAGCAATCTATTTCTTAATAACCCACAGATCAAGGAAGAAATTGCCAGTGAAACAGACATCAATTTTGAATTTAGTAAAAAGAAAAACACAACATAACAAACCTTTTGGGATGCAACCAAAGCAGTTATTAGTGGGAATTTTATAAAATTAAATGTCTATATTAAGAAATGAGAAGAAACTAGTACTTAAAACTTAAGAAATGGTAAGGAACTAGTACTTAAAACCTCCAACATTAAAAAAAAAAAGAAACAAATTAAATCTAAAACAAAAAGGAGGAAATAAAGAACAGACATCAATTAAAAAAACAGAAAATATTTAAATATCAATGTAATTAAAAGAAGTTCACTGAATAATAGGTCAATAAAACTGGATAAGTCTCTAGCCAGACTGATCAAGTTAAACAAGAGAGAATACACAAACCAGCAATATCAGGGATGAAAGTGGTGACATTACTACAGAGCCTACAGATTAATTAGACTAAAAAAGGAGTGTTATTACAACTTTATGCCAATATATTGCATAATATAGGAAAAATGGGAAATTTCTTGACTCAAACTATTGAAGTTCACTGAAGACAAAGTGGATTATCTTAACAGACTTAGTAATAAATTGAATTTTTAAATACCTCTACCAAGATAGACTCATACCTAAAACATAAGTGAGAAATTACTAAGCCAGAAAAAAAAAAGAGGGAACAAACTACAACTCATTTATTAGGTCACCATTACTCTAATCCCTAACTAGACATTATAAGGAAACAGACCTGTGCAACAAAAAGAGTGCATTTCAGTGTCTGTAAACTGGGATTAAAAATAAAGAATTATTGGAAAGAAAATGTCAAACAGATGTAAATGTAGATTAGATGAAGAATCCTAATTCCCTTGCCCTACCAAAGTCTTTCTCTTAGCTTCATCTCCAGTCTCATTTAGAATTCCCTTTCATGTGTGTTTGTCTGAGTATTCAGGGAGGGGCTGTGAGGGAGGTATCGTGGAAGTGTTAAAAGTATCCAAACAGTTGATATTTACAGTAATTTTTTCTATGATTTCTTGGTGCCACTCACACTCACTCTCTGGATATAAATGTAACTGAGGAAGTCACTGCTTTCTCAGGAAGAATTCTGAATTTCCTTCAGTTTTTTTGAATCATAGGGATCAGAGAATACTTTCAATATTAATTTTAGCAACTTCTCCCTGAGAAATTCTTAAAAGTTAAGGCTTTAGATTGAACAAAATAATTACTTCTAAAGACAGACTTTTGTTTTATTTTTACCACACTCCATCTTTTGGACAATCCTGCCATCATTCATATTGTGAGATCTTAAAATTGGAAAGGATTAGAGAGATCCTGGGCTTCAGCATTTAATCTAAACACTGAGCATTTCCTTGTCAATTTCCTTAACCTATCATCTCTATTCTGCCTCTGCTCTGATATCACCAGCGATGGGTTGTTTCTTTCCTTTTTTGGGATTACCCATTCCGCCAGTGAACAGTTGTTTTGTTGCTCTTGTTTTGGTTTTGCTATTTTTCCTTTAGTCTTAATGTTCTATTCTATATTCTTCTGAGTCATACTAATGCAGCCCTTAGGCAGCAAAGAAGTCCTCTTTGTTCTGCTTCCACATGATAACCCACACAATGTGGCAAGATCTCAGATTCCTCTATGCACCACAGACTCAAGATAGTCCCAATTACTTCTACTAGTCTTATAACCAGAGTTCAAGATCTCTTGCCATCTTCTAAATTTAAACTGATTTGATAATATTCTTCTTGTAGAGCTGTAGCCAGAATGGAACTCCCTTTTGCTGGGCCTTCTATTGTGTCTGTACATTCACTGTCTTAGTAGTTACACCGAATGATTGATTTAATTTAAAATTATCCCCTTTCAGCTTTTAGCCTTTGCCATTATTACAAAAACTATGATTATTACATGATGTCATGCTACTTACTATATTATAGAGTATATAAGAATTTTTGCTATGCTGAAAATAATTGGTATTTTTATTCATATATTATAAAATACCCATCTGTTCAACGTCTTGAACAAGAAGGGAGAAAGAAATTACTAACATTAACCAAGCGTCTATTAAGTGCCAGGCACTGCGCCATAACTTGTGCATACATTTTCTCATTCATTCTCAAATTAGCCCTGGAAAGTAAGCATTATCATTTCCATTTTAAATGGGAAAACCAGGCTCAAAGAATCTAATTAAACTGCCTAAATTTACACAACTTATGAGAGAAGAATAAGAATGTGAATCAGTATCTGCTATTATCTCAGCCCAGTGATACATACAAGGAAACCTTCAAAGAACAGCAAGCCAAAACAGTCTGAATATATTTTACACTATTATTTACAAAGATGAACCATCTATTAAGATGTTGTGTAATAACACATATGTAAGAATTTATGAATTTGTTCTCATGTTATCTAGAACGATACATGCTGGCTATTCAATACTCTGTAATAGTTGTAAAAGCTGGGATTCACACATTCTAGTGCCCTAAGGCGAATATGGAAGAGCTATTTTACAATGATGAAATTATGAACACCACATGTAGATGATTTAATTAGTAATATCTTCTTTTAAATTAATTATTATACATTGTTGAGAATTCGATAATTAAACACCATTGAAACCAGTGGATGTCTGCTCTACAGCTGGCTGGATAATGTTAGTTAAAATCCATTAGGAATCACATGCCAAACTGTATGCAAAGAACTGCAATTTTCCCTGGGTGGGGGGTCTTGGTACGCACTCAAGAATACCTCCTTTGTGCTCACCACATCCTTTCAGTTCTACCTCTACCTGATTTTCTTCTTAGATAAGTTCAGCAGTGATACAAAACAGGTTTTTTTGGGGGGAGGGGGAACAATCTGGAAGCATTATTCAGAAAAAGGTAATAATCCACTTTCATCTTCCCCAAGACACTAGTGTAATCAGGATCTTCTTTGAACTTCTAGTACTTAAAGAAACACTTAAAGACAAGAAAATATCAAAAAAAAAGATAAGTAAATATCTCTGGTAATCATGAAAATATAATCTTACAAGAGGTAAAGATGATTTTGCATGTTGCCATGACTAAATGAAATAATTTATATAAAGCATTTTGCACTGTTCCTGTCCCATAAGTACTTGAAGATTATATATAATTTTCCTAATGGGTTAAGGTGTTTATATTAACATGAGTATTTTTCTAATGCATATGCAACACCTGGTTGACTCAATCTTTCAGGTGGTCAGCATGTGAAAATAGTGCCTCCTTTGAGCGCCATGCCCAATTTCTGCACAGCATTCCAGGAGATATCCGAAATGTGAAGTGGTCTCCATGTCTATATCTTTCATCACACAATTTGAATGAGAGAATTAGAAACTAAAGGTAACTAACAGAGGAGGGCATATCAACACAGTATCCCCACAGATGAGAGTCAGGATCTGTAATGATTAAGTACAGGCTCTCCATCTAGTGCAGGCTCTGAAACCTAGGAAAAGTAATGTATACTTTCTTAGTACAGTTTCAGGGGGGATTGTAAATAAAAGAACTGTTCTTACGAGTTTTAATGTGATCACGTGTACAAAGCATTTAGCTCTTAGAGAATGTCCAGTGGTGTAGGGCTCAGGTTACAACTCCAACCTGTAAAAGCACAGGAATCCGATGACTGACAAGGTGGGCCAGGCTTTCCCCATAGCATCTCCTACCCCCTTCTTCCATCCTCTCTGCCCCCCACACAGGGCATTCCCAGTACGGCATCCATCTGGGCTTGGCTCCCTGGCTGCTGGGAAATTCAACAAATCCACTTTAGGAAACATTGAAAGGAAAGAGAAGCTGTAGCTTCTTTCTCTGTGTGATACCATCCTCTGTCCATCTGTGTAGCTGTCATCTGCATCACTGTCATCATTTGCTTTCCATTGAATCATCTTGGTTCTTCCTAAGTCCAGTGATTTAGTTTGCTTTCCTCCATGGGCTACTTATTGCCACACTGTTTCCCCATTAATTTAGTTATGGTCCTTACATAGAGTCTCCTTTATTCGTTACGGTAAGGCCTCAGCTTTAACAATTATTGGTCCTGTTCAATTTATTTCCAAAATGAAGCCAAAAAATTGAGGCTGAAAAGCAAATATATCTACAAAAGCTGTTTGGATCACATACTATACTGATAACATAAGGCTTTTTATTCTATTTTATATCAATCTGTATCTTCCATTGGATTCACATTATATGCTTATAGAAAAATTCCCCAATCTATTAAATTGCACCAAGTTGGTAAGAAGGGTATTTTACTCTGTATCTGGCCTTTGCTTTGTCACTGAAACCTTATATTCCACATTTTCTCATTTAATTATTTAACAAAAATGTATTGAACAAATATTCATATAAGGGACTGCTATATGGTCTGGGGGAGGCAGGGAAGATGAACAAGGCATGGGCTCTACTCTCTTACATTTCATAGTCCCAAGGACAATTATGATTTATAAAGCCTAAGAATTCTCCTTTCCTGTCTAAGTGCTCTAAAGTCAATTTAGAAATATATTTTGAATATTGAACAGTTCCAAATAAAAATAAAAACTACAAGCATCACAGACTACCAAAGTTGAATGTTGTTTGTTGTGGGTTTTTTGGTTTACCAGTTCCCATTTCTTGTTCTCACCCATAATTTTACCTCACTAAGGAAGGGTATCCAAAGAAAGGTAGAATCACCTGGGATTTACAAAGGATGAATAAGAAAAAGGATATCCTAAGGAATTCTACTTAACAAGGTTGAACGTCCAGTTGAGAAGTTTATATAATATACAAATATTGCATTTTATATTTTGTTCTGTGGCTAACCAAAAATCGCAAATTCACATTATGTAAAGGCTATGTGTTATGAAGGAAAAAGGCAAGACATGGAGTCATATATAACAGAATATAAATCTCAGCTGGACTCCTAATTAGCTCTATATTTGGACAAGTTTTAAAACTTTAATGGTCTTAGTTTCTTTACTGGTTCATTGAGCATAAAAATACTATATGTAAAGCCAGTTTTTGAGTTCTGAAAGAAAAATACGATTTGATACAAATATTAAACATGCAGAGAATATTAGGTCCCACCAACTAGGGACTTCTAAAAATGATCCACTGATATAGAAATATTTTCAGTGCATTATTCATTACTTAATGTTACATCATCACTGTTCAAGCCAGTGGACTACTGGCAATTCTCTGAAGGGTTTACTTTAGACTTTGCCAATTATACTTCTACCATGGTTCCTCAAAAATTATTACCTCTATTTTTATTGCAGCAAAGAATATCCCTTATTTGAGGAGTTACAAGAAACGCTTTTATTCTATAATTTATAACAATGTTAATGAGAATTCATTCACTTACTCGTTCATTTGTTCCAGAGATACTGATGTAGTGCTTACTGTCATCCAATTCCTAGGCCACATACAGAAGAGAGAATATTAAAAAAGAAATGCTCTGCCCTCGTGGTATAATGTTATAAAATAATTTAAACAGGTCCCAAGTGTTTTCACATACACTATTTTACCGCATCCTGATGAGGTAGGTATTGTGAATGTTGAGACAATTTCACTGATTGGAAAACTAATGATTGAAGGTACAAAAAGAGTTTCTTGCCTTGCCTCATAATTCCAAATTTGGTACCAAGACAGTACATCTCTTAAGATTTTCAACTATCACGGCACAGTGCACCCAATTTGTGGATCCCCACAACGAAACTGTCAGCAAATGTTGGCTCTTCATTGTTTCTGGGGCTTACATCAGAATATGCATTATCCATTGCTAAATCATATGTAATTTTTTTTACGGATGTCATCTCAAATAGCCTGCATCATGTCTCCTCTTCCATCAGTGCATTTAATTGAGAGCTGGCTTGGAGTTTGAGAAAGCTTACACTGAGCAATTTCCTCAATCTGAGAGAGTTTCTTTCACTATTATAATTTTCTGCTTATTGTTTGAGCTAGAGAATAATAAATGCTTGATTACTTGTTCTTTTAGAGCTGCATGTATTGTCTGTTTCTAGACAACAGGGCTGTTTGTATATTACATTTTACAAAAGATTAGATCTATTACCTCATTACCTGGGGAGTATGCCTCCATCCATAATGTTTATCCCACAATCTTTCTTCTGTCCTACCTAGCTCAATTATCTTTCTCTCCTTCTTATTGCTTGGCATGCATTGCCTGAATTACTAGGCCATGAAATGTTCTTTTTCCTATAACTCAGTCCCTGACATTTCCAAATCTTCCTTGAGAGAGATATCAAAAAGAAGCACTTCATTTCTTTACAGAATTAATAAGATGAACGGTCTTAACTGCAACCCTTTAAGCTAATTAAATGAAATTGGAATGCATATGGTAGAGGTAAATGTCTCACTTTACTTCTGGAAATATTCATGACTTTTACATTTTATACTTTTAAAATTGTATGACTATTTGTTTATTCAAATATATACAAATAAATTGAAGCCTGTTGCACAAAACAATGAAAGTGGAAAAAATAATTTTATTGTTCACTGCTATTCATGTCACTCTACCGTAGTGATTTTAATTTGTGATTATTATTCATAAAGAACAAGAAAGATTTCTGATCCTTACCAATTTTGTTTTCATTCCATTTTACTTGAACAAAGGAAGCTGCACCCTTATAGCAGTAGCTTCTGATTCTGCGCATTATAAACTAAGCTCAAATGCATAGGAACATCATTGGGAGATATTTAAGACTATTTTTATTTTATTTTTATTTTAAGATTTTATTTATTTATTTGACAGAGAGAGAGATCGCAAGTAGGCAGAGGGGCAGGCAGAGAGAGAGGGGGGAGCAGGCTCCCTGCCAAGCAGAGAGCCCGATGCGGGGCTCGATCCCAGGACCCTGAGATCATGACCTGAGGTGAAGGCAGAGGCTTTAACCCACTGAGCCACCCAGGTGACCTTATGACTATTTTTAAATAGCAACTTACACCCTCTCCATATGCAGAGATCAGTTATGTATATTAAAAAGCAATTAGTTCAAACTAAGACTTAAATTACATATAATGTGAATTAATCCTGAATGCTTTCTTGGTATTACAAAGTTTGGAACTGTGAACATCTGTCTCATGGGTACTCTCTACCATGTAATCATTCTTTTGGCTAATATTGACAGTTATGTTTATAAGCTTTCCTTCAAAATGTGTTTGTGTGGTCATAGACAAATATATAAACTCTATGAGACAACAGTCCACATTGCATAGGCAGATAACTGGTCTATCTGCTCTCCTCAGGCTTTTAATTTTCTGAAATTGTAATACCACCCTAACAAATAGTTTTTAATGAGTCTATTCTTTTCTTTTCTCCTTTTTCAAGTGTACCCATGAGGATGTTAGGCCTTGACAAAAGAAGAACATGCCTTTTCAAGCAGAAACGAGTAGCCTATCTACAAATGGGCACATTAAAGAAATATTTTCTTAAAGGTTAGGCATAGGAGTTAGTTCCAAATATATTCCATAATTGAGACAAATTAAAGGGCTATATCCAGAAAGAATATCGTAATCACTCATTAGAACATAAGAATTGGAATCTAAATTAGATAGAGTTAGGGCCACCTGGGTGGCGTAGTTGCTTAAGCCTCTGCCTTCGGCTCAGGTCATGATCCCAGGGTTCTGGGATTGAGTCCCGCATCTGGCTCCCTGCTCTGTGGAGAGCCTGCTTCTCCTTCTCCCCCACTTATGCTCGCTAGCTCTCTCTCTGTCTCTCTCCAACAAATAAATAAAATCTTTTAAAAAATAAAAACAAATCAAAAATAAAAAATAAATTAGATACAGTTACCTAGGATATAAAGGTAAGAAAATGACCCCAAAACAAAACAAAACAAACAAACAAACAGCCAGAAGAGAGTATTTATATGTGAATAGGTAAATAAGTGTAGATGGGGTTTTAATACACTCACAGACATTTTCACAAGATTGACCTTGTATACATGGATACTGAAAAGAACCAAATCTATACACTAAATCATTATTCATTTATTCTACATGTTTTGGTAATCTTACTAGGTGTCCAACTCACTGTGGACACATGGATCAAAAATTGAAAGAAATATGGGATGCCTGGGCAGCTCAGTCAGTTAAGTGTCTGCCTTTCGGCTCAGGTCATGATCTCAGGGTCCAGGGATCGAGTTCCACATCGGGCTCCCTGCTCAGCGGGGAGTCTGCCTCTCCCTCCACCTCTATGATCTCTCTCTCTCTGTCTCAGTCTCTCTACCTCTCAAATAAATAAATAAATATTTTTACAAATTGAAAGAAATAATATATTTGCTTCCAAAGGGCTCACTAGTAAAGACACACACACATGTATATTCTTATTAAAGGTGAAACAAAGAAAACTATTCAACACTGAATCAATACAAACAAGATACTGTACTCACCACATTTTGAGTGAGGAGAAAAGTAACATGTTTTTCAAGTAAACTGTGTAAAAGCCATAGTGCAGATAGCAATGATTTATGTTTGATTCCAGACAGATGTAAATTTTTCATTGCTTTTATGACATGCTTTTCTATTGTTTCTTGAAATACAACAGAAGTGAGTAAAACAATTATTTTTTCCCCTTACTATAGGAAAGGAATGAAGAGGGAAAGTTAGATGGGTGCCTGGATGACTAAGTCAACTAAGCATCTGACTCTTGGTTTTGGCTCTGGTCATGATCTCATGAGTCATGCGTGATGTGAGGCTGCACAAAGAGTCCCGAGCCAGGCTTCAAGCTTAGCAGGGAGTCTTCGTGAGAGTCTCTCCCTCTGCCCCTCCCTGCTTAGACACACACTCTTGTGTGCACACACTCTCTCTCTCTCAAGTAAATATATATATTTTTAAGAAGGTAACTTAGAAAATTGGCTTTCAGAACTGTCCCTAACTTCCAGTTGCATCGCTTAAGTGTAAAGAGTTTGGAAGTCAGCATTCCCATACCCGCGACAAGAAAAAGCTAGACAAACAGAAAATCCACACCTTTTGTAAGCCATAAAACTGAGGAAACATTTAATCACAAGCAAAATTTGGAGAGACAAGTATATCCCAAGAGTCACGGCCGAGCTCTGCATACTTAAAGGAGAATCCACTGGATCAATAATCTGGTCAAAACATTTAAATGCTAATTTTGATGAACTGGTGGAGGTTGTATGTGGACTACCTTGAAAGTAAGAAATTTCTGGAGTGCCTGGGTGGCTCAGGTGGTTAACTGTCTGCCTTCAGCTCAGACCACGATCCCAGGGATTAAGCCCCGCATCCGGCTCCCTGCTTAGTAGGAAGCCGGCTTCTCCCTTTCCGTCTTCTCCCTCTCCCTCTGCACCCCCTGCTCACGTTCTCTCTATCAAGCTCTCGCCCCAAAAAATGAAATTGAAAAAAAAAATAAGAAATTCCTGAACAGCAGCCTTAGACAGGTCCTCAGACTTTTTGAAGGTTATACTGCCAGGAAACCCACTTCACTGTGGGATTCTCACTGTACAGACTTGAGGAAGATTCACCTGTGTGTCTGGCCAGAGGAGAGGCAGCATAATTGTTGTGAAATACAACTGCAGACTTTTCATAACAAATGCCTTCTTTCCAGGAGAACAGATTTCCCCTGAGCCTTCTTATCCCAGTTTTGGGGAAGAGATTTTTCTCTCCCTCTGGCCTTCTCTGGTATTACTGTCTCATCCCAGGTGGAAACACCAGGGGTTGGAGGAGGGACTCAAGACCCAGGGAGAAAAAAACAATACCATTCCAGAAACACCGTGAAGGTCACAGCCCTGCAACACAGTCCCACTACAGCACTGAGATTTAATAAAAAGATTATAGAACCCCTCAGTTCTTACTCATTACCGCCACCAACAGGGACCCAATATAACAAGGGATTGCATCTGAGGGATGTGCAAAATACTGATTCTTTCCAAGGAAGAGTACTTAGGGAAGCCGAAAATCAAGAGAGGAGATAACAACAGAGATCACAGAGGGATTTGAAGGCTCTGGCTACAACACCATCAGCTATGACAACGCAGAGCTGCAACAAACATTAAACAGAGCCCAATCCATAGCCAAAGTAACATAAGCCCCCACACTGAAGTCCTACTTAATTCAGTTCTTATCACTTGATAGAAAATATCTGATTTTTAGGGTGAAAGGGGGGAATGAGAAGTCATATCAAAAGGTGAAAGGATATGGATTATGAAGAGAAAGGGCAATAATCAGAACTGGACTCTGATGTGTAGGAATTATCTGAGAGGGATTTAAAAATAACTAAGATTAATACATTAAGGGCTCTAATCAATGGAGTAGACAACATGCAAGAATCGATGGGCAATGTAAGCAAAAAGATGGAAGTTCTACAAAAGTCAAAAGGAAATGGAAATATTAAATACTAACAAATTAGTGATACCAATCCAACTATATTAATAATCATTTTAAATGTGAATGCCCTGGGGCACCTGGGTGGCTCAGTGGGTTAAAGCCTCTGCCTTCGGCTCAGGTCACGATCTCAGGGTCTTGGGATCGAGCCCCGCATCAGGCTCCCTGCTCAGTGGGGAGCCTGCTTCCTCCTCTCTCTCTCTGCCTGCCTCTCTGCCTCCTTGTGATCTCTCTCTCTGTCAAATAAATAAATAAAATCTTTAAATAAATAAATAAATAAATAAATAAATAAATAAATAAATGTGAATGCCCTGAACACCCCAAGTAAAAGGGAGATTGTCAGAAAGTATGAAAAATCAAGAATAAACTATATGTTGTCTAAACAAAGACCACTTTATATATAAAGACACATTTAAGTTAAAAGTAAATAACAAAAACAAAACAAAAGGAAAAGAAAAGCAGACTCTTAAATATTGAGAACCGACTGGTGGTTGCCAGAGGAGGGTGTTGGGGGGTATAGATAAAATAGATAGAAGGGATTAAGAGGTACAAACTTCCAGTTAAAAAATAAATAAGTCACAAAGACGAAAAGCACAGCACAGGGCATATAGTCAATAATATTATAATAATGTGTGGTGACTATACTTACCCTGGTAAGCATGAATAACGTATGGAATTGTTGAATCAACATGTCATATAACTGAAACTAATACAACACTGTATGTTAATTATACTTTCATAAAATAAAAATCTCTGTAGAAAAAATTACATCATCTCTAAGTCCCCGTCCAACTCAAACACCACAAAATCTATTCTAAACTCTTTCGTGCCAAAGGAGTCTTGCTTTCTAAGACTATCTGGTAACCACTCTGAGACTCAGGCCCAAACTCAAAAATTAGCTTAAATCCCATTTTTTTAAAGAGTTATTTTTTTATTTGAGAAACACAGAGAGAGAGACAGGATGTGAGTGGGGGCAAGGGCAAAGGGAGAGGGAGAGAGAATTGCAAGCAGACTCCTCGCGAATGGCAGAGCCCAATGTGGCGCTTGATCCCAGGACCCTGAGGTCATGACCTGAAGTGAAATCAAGAATCAGCCACTAAACTGACTGAGCCACCCACATGCCCCATCCCCATTTTTCCAAAATCTCTTTTGAAATGTAAGCCCACATATATGTTTAAATAACTTTGTCAAATTTTCTCTCCTTGCAAGGGGCTTTTTATTTTTTTTTCATTAAAATAAAAATCCCTCCAGTTGACTTTCTAAACGTGCTTTCACAAGACCTTCCAAAAAAAAAAAAAGTAAAGAATAAAGAAAGATGTACTATTCTATCATTTAACAAAAGAAAGCCGGAGTAATGATATTATCTTCAGACAAAGCATTTTTCAAAAAAATGATAATGGTCATGGATAAAGAGTGGCATTACATAATGATAAAGGTGTCAATTCTCAAAGAAAATACAACATTCTTATACATAGATGTAGATAACAACCAGAAGGTCAACATGTATCAGGCAAAAACCAAGAGAACATCAAAGATAAATAGATAACTCCACTATTATTGTCAGACTTAACAGCCCTCTGTTAGTAATCCAGCAGGCAGAAAATCAGTAAAGACATAGCTGAATTGACTAGCACTATCAATCAACTTCATTGAACTGACATTTGTGGAATATGCCATCAAGCAACAGCAGAATACACATTGATTTCAAGCTCACATGGACATTCAAGACCCTATTCTGGGCCATAAAACAAAGCTTTAAAAACATGAAGAACAAAAATTATACAAAGTATGATTTCAGATCAAATGGAATTAAAGAATTCAATAACAGAGAAACAGCAGAAAATCCCTAAATATTTGCAAATTAAACATTACACACCTAAATGATACGTAAGCCAAATAATTTTTTTAATTAAAATGTTTTCAACTAAACTCCAAAATATATAAAGAACTTACAAAATTCAACACCCCAAAAATGAATAATCCAATTAAAAATGGGCAGAAGACATGAACAGCCATTTTTCCAAAGAAGACATACAGGTGACCAACAGACACATGAAAAGATGCTCAATATCACTCATCATCAGGGAAATGCAAATCAAAACTATAATAAGATATCACCTCACACCTGTCAGAATGGTTAAAATCAACAACACAAGAAACAGGTGCTGGTGAGGATGTGGAAAAAGGGGAACCCTCTTGCACTGTTCATGGAAATGCAAACTGGTACAGCCATTGTGGAAAACAATACGGGGGTTAATCAAAAAGTTAAAAATAGAACTACCCTACGATCCATCAATCACACTACTAGGTATTTACCCAAATAGAAAAATACTAACTCAAAGGAATACATGCACCCTGATATTGATAGCAGTATTATTAATAATAGCCAAACTATGAAAACAGCCCAAGTGTCCATTGATAGATGAATGGATAAATTAGAGGTGGTATACATATGTAATGAATATTATTTAGCCATAAAGAAGAATGAAATATTGCCATTTGCAATGACATGGATGGAGCTAGAGAGTATTATGTTAAGCAAAGTCAGTCAGAGAAAGACAAATACCACATGATTTCACTCATATGTGGAATTTAATAAAATAAAACAAATGAGCAAGGAACAAAAAGAGGGCGAGGCAAACCAAGAGACAGATTCTTAACTATAGAGAAAAAACTGATGGTTACCAGAAAGGAGGTGGGTGTGGGAATGGGTGAAATAGGTGGTGGGGATTAAGGAGTAAGTACACTTGTGATGAGCACTGGGTGATGTACAGAAGTGCTGAATCACTATGTTGTACACCTGAAACTAATATTACACTGCAAGTTAATTAACTGGAATTTAAATTAAAACTTCAAAAAAACTTTTTCGACTAAAGTAAAATTAAATCACAATATATCAAAATCTATGGCATTCAACAAAAGCAGAGCTAGGATAGCAATAGAATTAAATTCATATGTTAGAAAAATGTATCTAAAACTTAAAGTTATGTTTCCCTTTAGTAAACTAAAGCAAAAAAAAGAAATTTAAGCTAAAAAAATCCCCAGCAGAATAAATTTTAAAATAAATAAAATTTAGAACACCTATTGGTGAAATTGAAAACATAAAAATCATGCAAAAAAATTAACAAAGCCCAAAACAGGTTATTTGAAAAGATTAATAAAATTGATAAGACTCTAGCCAGTCTCTCCAAGAAGAAAAAAGGACAGAAAACACACATTACCAATACCAGTTATGAAAGAGAGGTTATCTCGGCTTACCCAATGGGTATTAAAAAGGATAATAAAGAATACTATAAACAATTTGATTTTTACATATTTGATCACTTAGATTAAATATACTCATTCCTTGAAAGAAATAAACTACAAAGCTCACACATGGAGAAATAATCTAATAGCTCTACATCTTTTAAAGAAATTGAATCAATAATAAATAAGGAAGGATAGGAGGGAGGAAGAAAGCAAATGGAAGGAAGGAAGGAAGGAAGGAAAGAAGGAAGGAAGGAAGGAAAGAAGGAAAGAAGGAAGAAAGGGAGGCATTGCCAAGAATTCTCATTCATTTTTGAGGGGAATGCAAAATCATATAGCCATTTTGAGAGAGTTCGGCAGTTTTCTTATAAAGTTAAATATAGTCTTACATGATCTAGCAATGCACTTCGATATTTACCCAATTGCTTTGAATAGTTATGCACACTCAAATAATTATGCACACTCAAAAATCTGACATTCACATTTATTACAACTTTATTCATAATCAACAAAAACTAGAAGCAACCAAAATGTTCTCAATAGATGACTGGCTGAACACACTGTACCACATCTATAAACTGCAATAGTATTCACTGCTAAAAAGAATGAGCTGCCAATCCATGCAAAGTCCTGGTGAAACTTAAAGGAATACTGCAGAGAGATATAAACCTGTCAAAAAGGCGCCATACTCTGTGATCTCATTTATTTGACATTCTGGAAAGAGAAAACTACAGCAACGTTAAACATACCAGTGGTTGTCATGGGTTTAGATTTGGAAAAATTGAACAGGTGGAGTATAGGGGATGGTTAAGGTAGTGAAACTTTTCTGTAGGACACTGTAATGGTTGATACATGACATTATGCATTTGACAAATCCCACAGAACTTTACAGTCCAAAGGGTGAACACTAACATATGAAAATTAAATACAGGCACAGAGATATACTTTATGTGATGCTTAGGGAATTCCAGAATGGAATGTGAGAAAAAAAATGATTACATCCAAACATATGACTCAACCTCACTTAAGGGAGTGGGGGAAAGAGATGCTCACCTAAGAAAGAAACACTGGAACTGAATGGAGTCTATGTGACTAAAAGCAGAAGAAAGTGCACAGAAGTGCTGTCCTCTGGAAGTGTGTCCACTGAGTCAGGCTAACAATTCTGAAACATTATCCATGTCTACTGGAATTAAACAATTAAGTCAATATAAGCTGGATGGTAAGACATATGTTTCACAGTCTGGGACTAGGAGGTTACAAACAATCTAAGAGAAAAGACTTGAATGACCCCCAGTGTAATATGGTACTTGATCGAAGTTCAAGACCTCAGTATGATGATATGGAGTGAATACATTCAAAATGTTGAAAGAAAAAAACACTTAAAATTCTGTATTCAGCAACAACTCTGTAAGCTAGGTACTGTTATTATCCATATTTTACAGATGTAGACATTGAGGCATGGTGAGAGTCAGTAACTTTTCCTAAAGTCAATTAGTGACAGAGCTGCAATTTGAATCCATGCAGTGTGTCTGGAGTCCATATTCTTATTCATTATGCATATCCTGGTTCTCTCTCCATTTATTTTTATCATAGCACCTATGTAGTTTTATGGCATCTGTTTCTCCCCCCATGCCTGTCTTAATGACTAGGCTATGAGTTAAGTAAAAGATTAGATAATCTTTGTTAATTAGTGAGAGAATGAGTGAATACAGGTAAAACTTTGGCATAATGACATCTGTCCTTGGTTTCTTGGGAGTTTAAATTACTACATGATCTACTAGAGACTAATTCAAATCCACGAAAAATATGATAGGATGATTTTTGTGTAATGTAGCCTGTAGTTACTTTAACAATATACTAAAGGATTTTTCAATCAAGTCAGCAAGGT
Source organism: Ailurus styani (assembly GCA_002007465.1). NCBI lineage: Eukaryota > Metazoa > Chordata > Mammalia > Carnivora > Ailuridae > Ailurus > Ailurus styani. The sequence continues at coordinate 25,324 of LNAC01000496.1, read as the reverse complement.
TTTGCTGAGCGTTTGTTATGAAGCTAACATCGCATTGGGCAGAGAAGAAAACATTTGGTGATGATTCCATTATGGTCCAAGCAATACGTTATAGAAACTAACTCTACTACTGGGAATCTGTGAGGTAAGAGGACAAGATAAAATTTGCTCTAAGTTGTATGTCACTGACTGTAAGTACATGAAAAGGCAATGAAACAGTACATTTACATATGATGCATTTGGGGAACATTCTCTTACAGTATATTCTTTGAGGGACAGACTTTCACCTATGACAGAATTCATCAGCTAGCCTATCCTTTCAGGGAGAACACCTATGCCATTGCTAATTGATTTCATAAGTGACTGGAGTTGTTTTGTGATTTAGTATTTCAGTCTGAAAAACATTACAGCAAATGGTAATGAAGGGTCTTCTACTGGCCAGGAATTTGGGAGGTGATGGAAAAACAGAGATGAGCAAAGGGGTATTCCTTAAATTCAGAATACTGATGATCAGCCCATGAATATAGAACCAAGTAAGTAAGCTAGAGGGTTCAAATTATTAAACATATTGTATTAGAGATGGATAGGAGGTATGGATTGAAAAGCAGATTTGCCGTGAAGGTTAAACTTGAAGATCTCTCATTTGAAAGTCCCCCTTTGAAAGTTCAGCATATTCTCTCCCAGGAACACGGGATGAAGCACTTCACTGTCCACCCACTGACAGCTTGGGGGCTGCCCTAGCCCAGGGATCACACTCTAAGCCAATACAGGCCAGTGATCTGTCACACATTCCACAGTACAAAGGACAGCCTCCTGCCACAAGGAATTGTTGGATTCACAATGTCAGTAGTGCTCTGGTAGAGGAACTGTGGATGGGGCCAGCAGGCTGTCAGCATACCCTCATCACCCAGAATCCATCTTTGATCCTGATAGTAAGAATGTGAACAAACTCTGCTCAGCTCCTCAGAGAAGGAGAGAAAGATAGGGTAAGTTAGCAACTGTCAATGGAAAGGACCTGACTGAACTAGACCAGCTCCTTGATGCAGCTGCCCTACCCAACCCCAAAAGAATGTGACTCTAAATGTATTTTCGAGGGTGCCTGGATGGCTCAGTGAGTTAAAACCTCTGCCTTCAGCTCAGGTCATGATCTCAGGGTCCTGGGATCGAGGCCCGCATCGGGCTCCCTGCTGAGCAGGGAGCCTGCCTCCTCCTCTGTCTCTGCCTGTCTCTGCCTACTTGTGATCTCTCTCTCTCTGTCAAATAAATAAATAAAATCTTTTAAAAAAATGTATTTTCTACCCAACTTATATTTATTTAAATCAATCTCTCTGATCTCACCTGTCCCTAATGATCCTCCATTCAATTTCACTTACTCTATACTCTTCCTTCATTCCTTGTATTGTCTCTGGTGTTCCAAACCCAATAAAATATATTCCAAAAATTTACATTTTTTTAGAAAAGGTAATTATTTTAAAGAAGGAAATTGATTTCTAGAGCTCCTAATTCTCATTTGAAACATTAGTCACTCTTAAAAATTTATTCAATTTAATAATTCATTTCACTGAATTTATAATTTTGTTGAACCAGAAATTCCACTTTTACTTTGGGTTGATGCCAAAGTATCAACCAACATTTGAACCTCCAAAGCAGCTGAAAGTTATCTGTTGTTGAATAATTACTACTCCTTGAGCTATATTAGCAAACCTTTCTTTTTATTTCTATGTTCACTTCCAAAATTTATTAGGCGTTTGAATTTTTAAAGAATTGAGCAGGCCTATAATCCAAGATTTTATGAGGATTTATAACTCTATATTTCATTAAATATACGTCTGGAACTAGTGCTTTAATAGGAAAAAAATAGGTTTTAGAATTCTGAAATGCAGTAATACATTTGATGGCCAAAATAAAGCAGGAAAGAAAAATGAACAGAAATTCTATAACATATCAAAAATGCATTTGAAAATGTAAACTAGTGGAAGTAGATTTCTTTCGCACCAAGGAATCATTATGTTTGTTAGTTTCAACTCCTTGGGAAATTTATCTTCAGGAGATAAATCACATCACTTCTAATAAGGAGAAGGACATATAACATGAACAAAATTTAAAAAAAAGGAAGAAAGGAAAAGAAGCAGTGATGAAAATGAGGAAAGGGACAAATTAAGAGGGTTGAGAAGGTGGGGAGTTGCAGGGGCAACAGAGGGACCCCCCAGAAACCCAACGGGCTTGTTATTTTCAAAATTAACAAAAGGAGGCTTAGCATATTATCTGCGATTTATTAAATCCGTTAAGAATGAGTTTTGTCGGGGCGCCTGGGTGGCTCAGTGGGTTAAAGCCTCTGCCTTCAGCTCAGGTCATGATCTCAGGGTCCTGGGATCGAGGCCCACATCCGGCTCTCTGCTTAGCGGGGAGCCTGCTTCCTCCTCTCTCTCTGCCTGCCTCTGCCTACTTGTGATCTCTCTCTCTGTCAAATAAATAAAAAATCTTTAAAAAAAAAAAAGAATAAGTTTTGTCTTTTACTAATGAATTGAAAAGGTCTTCGAACCTATAATATAATACAGATTAAGAATCAATGTTACATATTTTGTTGTCTAGGAGCATTATACTTAATATCTCTCATTAAGAAGACAGCACTGGGTCTTTGAGTACAGATGGGAATAACAGTTATGTTTTTGCATCTAAATCTATTTCAGATTAAGTACCCATGATTAGCCTCTACATTATCATTTGGGCCTCATTCTGTATTTTTCCTCAATATGTACATTTAGAGAGAAATTTTCCCACTGACAAGTGACAGTTGTATGTTTTTGTGTGTCTATACTTACACTCATTGTCTTTAAAGATTTATTTATTTATTTATTTATTTATTTATTTAAAAGAGTGTGTGAGTGGGTGTGGGGCACAGGGAGATGGAGAGAGAGAATCTCAAGCAGAGCTTGAGCACTCAATCCAGGATTCTGAAATCACGAGCTGAGCCGAAATCAAAAGTCGGACACTCAACTAACTGAGCCACCCAGGTGCCCCTGTACATACATTCTTATTGGAAACCTTTACATTGTCAAGGGAAGAGTTTTGAAATCTATAAACTTGTATCATCAAAACATTACTTTGAAGTTACTAAACTCAATGCAATTCTTAGAAATGACTGCCCTTAAAGGTTATCTTCCATAGTAAGTGTTTTTTATGCAAAAAGATTTAAAAACTCAGTTTCTTTTTTAAAGATTTTATTTATTTATTTGACACAGAGAGAGAGAGATCAGATCACAGCTAGGCAGAGAGACAGGCAGAGAGAGAGGAGGAAGCAGGCTCCCTGCCGAGCAGAGAGCCCGATGTGGGCCTCGATCCCAGGACCCTGGGATCATGACCTGAGCCGAAGGCAGCGGCTTTAACCCACTGAGCCACCCAGGCGCCCAGTTTCTTTTTTAATATAGGCTATTTGAAAATAACTGTTTATCATGTAATCGTCAAATATTCAACCAAAAGACAAACTAACCACAAAACCAAAAATATTCTCTCTTGTGTCACCTTGTTAGACTTTTAAAGTAAGTGCTATCTCAGGAAAGCCCTCTCAGATTAAATCTGGTGTTGCTGTTGCTTTTATAGTTTTAAGGAATTCTCGTAGGTTTAGTTAAATATTTATTGCATGTGTATTTAACTAATCTCTGAATGCCCCTACCATGCAATGCTTCCAGAAGGCCAAGTGTCACTTTTGTGTCTAGTGACGGACATGTCATCGCAGCTGACGTATTTGTGAATGGGACAGGCAGGTCTAGCATGAACTCCGAGAAGAGGGACAGCCTGTGCTGGGTCACACAGCCTTACATTTTGTCCTGAAACATCTTCAAAGTTCCCACTTTCCCTTTTACTCAAAGATACCACAATAAATTTCGGACAAGCATATTTATCACCCATATCCTCAGTCTCTCTCTTGTTGCTAATGAGGAAGCATTACATATAAATATAAAGTGATGATGTGTTTACAGTCAAACCTCCTTTGATTAAAATTAATAAAGAGAGAAGGCTGGCTATGAGGTAGGACTCTCACCAGCTTTTGTTATTTCTTTCCTAAATGTATCTCCCCAGTGTTCAGCAGGCTTTATCTTGCTAAATGTTAGAAGATTATGCTAATTAATAAACAAGTGAAGACAGCAGAAGGGATGAACAGAACATTAATTTATCCTGCTTAAGGCTTTAAATAAAATCTTCTCAGACCATGAGGGGGGAAAAAAAGAACTTGGATAGCTTTTTAATCACACACAGCTATTAATGAATATTTTCTGATGAATTATCTTTACCCAACTCCATGAGAAGAGCCATCTGAAATGTAATGTTTTTTCCAAAAAAAGCCACAAGAAATTGCCATGCCCAATTCTGCAGAACAAGAACATTTTATGTTTTATTTTATTTCATCTTGTTTTAAGCTCGGTGGTTTAGAATTTGTTAGCTCATTGGATTGTAAAATATACCTCTGTAGCAAACTATTATTGAAGTGCTTTGTCATTGAAGCATAGAAGTTGGCATCCTGTAGGATTATCCTGCTAGTGATTTCATATGCAGGGCCCACTGGAGCTGTGTCTGTTTATTCTGCTGACAAGACACACAGTCTAAACTTTTAAAAGAATTGAGTTACGTTTAACAACATCCCTGCATTTTTCCTAAAGAGAAATGAAATATTTAGAGAAGGTCGACAGTTTTAGGAAGCAGGAAACAACTGTCACTGGAGGGCCACCGTGTTTTCCCCAGTGTGAGGTGCCCAACTAAGGTGATAGAGTGTTTATCTAAGGGACCGTCTGCAGACACATTGTGGATTTAATAAAATGTACAAAATCTATCGTGTTCACTTGTCAGAGGAAGAAGGCCTTTTGCTTCCTTGTAGAAACCTGCAGGAGAATACAGATTCTTTTTTTTTTTTTAATTATTATTTGCCCCAGGGGTACAGGTCTGTGAATCATCAGGCTTACACCTTTCACAGCACTCACCACAGCACGAACCCTCCCCAATGTCCATCACCCATCCACCCTATCCCTACCCTCCCACCCCCCGAGAATACAGATTCTTGCAGAGTTGATCACGATGATCGGTGCCACATCAGAATAAAAGGAGAGGGGGGACCATGGGTAGCTTCTGGATACTCGGACACCCTGACAAGCAGGGGTGATGGGGGTCTGAGCAAGAGGACACAGAGGAACTAACCAAGTGATGAAAAGTCAGGGAATTGTACCCAGGAGAGAAAGAGAGAAAAACGAGGTTCATTACAGCTTGAAAGAAAGAAGGCTGAATGGACACCTAATCTTCAAGGAGAGGAAATATGGCCTATAGAACAATGAGCAGTGGCCTTTTCTGTTAACTGAGGAAGTGACTTGGGGTTTTAGCAAGAAGGATTCAGGTTAAGCCTTGAAAAGTAACTTGCCATGCCCAGTAGGAATCCATGTTACCAAGGAAAACTTCAGATTTTCCTTGTCAAGAAATTTATTAGTCTGAAATCTGTGCATTCATGAGTTCTACCCAAACCTATAAATGTGTTTTCTAGTGACTTCCAAGTTTTGACCTCTGTGTCCTAGATTCCAAGAGGAGAGGGCTTATGAATAGGCTCAAGCCTAGAAGCCATAATTTTCTGTTTCCAAACAATTCCCTGAATTGCAACTTCATGGAGTCAGAAATCCCAATCAGGAGTCATGACACTGGAATCACTCAACAGGTGATATCAAAGTTCTCAGATATAATAGGCACGTATGTATTTAATGTTTTTTAGTGCCAAACCCAAATTAATTTAATTACATTCGATGCTTATTTATAAAGAGTGCATTTCAAATTCTTGATAAGGCTTCCCTGCAACCGTATGCTATTAGTGGTTAAGTTTGGGGGAAGTCAAAAATTATATATGGAATAATATATACAACTCTGCAGGGGCACCTCTATCCTCTGCATTATTTGGAGGTCAACTGTACTCAGAATACCCAAAAGATGTGTTTTTTTAAATGCTTGATCAAATAGAAGACATGAACAGACATTTCTGCAAAGAAGACACCCAAATGGCCAACAGACATATGAGAAAGTGCTCAAGATCACTCAGCATCAGGGAAATACAAATCAAAACCACAGTGAGATACCACCTCACACCAGTCAGAATGGCTAAAATTAACAAGTCAGTAAATGACAGATGTTGGCGAGGATGCAGAGAAAGGGGAACCCTCCTACACTGTTGGTGGGAATGCAAGCTGGTGCAACCACTCTGGAAAACAGTATGGAGGTTCCTCAAAAAGTTGAAAATAGAGATACACTATGACCCAGCAATCGCACTACTGGGTATTTACCCTAAAGATACAAATGTAGTGATCCGAAGGGGCACATGCACCCAAAAATTTATAGCAGGAATGTCCACAATAGCCAAATTATGGAAAGAACCTAGTTGCCCATCAACAGATGAATGGATAAAGAAGATGTGGTATATATATGTGTGTGTGCGTGCACACACGCACACACACACACACACAATGGAATACTATGCAGGCATCAAAAAACCACTCAAATCTTGCCATTTGCAATGACATGGATGAAACTAGAGGCTATTACGCTAAGCAAAGTAAGTCAATCAGAGAAAGACAATTATCATATGATCTCTCTGATATGAGGAATTTGAGAGGCAGGGTGGGGGATCGTGGGGGGTAGGGAGGGGTAAATATGAAACAAGATGGGAGCAAGAAGGGAGACAAACCATAAGAGACTCTTAATCTCAGGAAACAAACAGAGGGTTGCTGGGGGGTGGTGGGGGAGAGATGGGGAGGCTGAATTATGGACACTGGGGAGGGTACATGCTATGGTGAGTGCTGTGAATTGTGTAAGACTGATGATTCACAGACCTGTACCCGTGAAGCAAACAATGTATTATATGTTAATAAAAAATAAAAAAATAAATGCATACTAGGTTTCTACAAGAATCAAAAAAAAAAAAAAAGAAAAAGAAAAACCCTCTGACAGTATGAATTCAAAACAAGAGAATTCATAACAATACTTCAATAGAAATAAGACATTTCCAATAGAGTAGTGATTTTAAAAAAATAAGGAAAAATATGATAAATTGAAAATCATACTTAAATAACTTATATACTTAATATACCCAGTTGACTACACTGACACTTTCCTTGATAATAACCAAAAAATAAAATCAACAAATAAACACATTCCTTTCATCTATGCATGACATAGTAGGGAAAATAACAATGACTCTGGAGAGAAAACTAGCAATAACTGTATCATTGCCCTGATGTGAGAAATCTTTTCAGACACTCAGGCCCTGAGCAGAGAGGAAAAACAAAAATTGATTTTCTTCTGAGATTTTTGCAACCACGCCCCAGCCCTGAGGTAGGTTTATCCCCCAAGAGAAATTACCCAGGTAACCCAAAGAGCTACAAGATGTTAATTTACTTGAAAACTCTAACTCATGGATCTATAGTGGTTGTGGAAACCTGCAGAAGCAAAGAGCAATTTTTTTCGGGAGGAATTTTCATCTGAGGTCAAATAATTCAAGTAATTTCCATATATAAATACCCACAAAAATGCACATTTCACATTAAAATATAAAATACACAGAGTAGTGTTATCATTAGTAAGTATAAAAGTTAATACAAGAGGTGCCTGGGGTGGCTCAGTTGGTTAGGGTCCAACTCTTGATTTCTGCTGAGGTCATGATCTCAGGGTTCTGAGATGAGCCTCACATAGGATTCCACGCTCACTGGGGAGTCTGCTTCTCACTCTCCCTCTGCCCTTCCCCCTCGCTCATGTGGGCATGCTATCTTTCTCTCTCTCTCTCTCAAATAAATCTGAAAAAAAATAATACATGAATAAGCCTCAAAATCATTAAATAACGGTATGATAAAAAATAGAGTTTCAGATATTCTAATAGGTTCCTAGAAATAAAGCAAAGGCATACAAATTTGAACAAGGAGGATTGTAAATTCTTTCAAATAGAAAATGGCTTGGGGTGGGTGTGCTTCTGTATGCCACTATTTGCTCATTGTTTGGGGAAAGGAAAAGGACAGAGAAATGGGGACTGATGATTCACTGTGATGGTTAACTTTCTGGGTCAACTTGGCTAGTCTTAGTCCATGGTACCCACTCATGTGGTCAAATACCAGTCTAGATGTTGCTGAAGAGATATTTTTTACATGAGATTAACATGTAGTCTGGTTACCCTCCATGTGTACATGGGCCTCATCTAACCGTTTGAAGGCCATAGAGAAAAAGACTAAAGGACCACAAGGAAGAGAGGGTTCTGTCTCCACCGTGTTTCCAAACTCCAGCTGTGGCATCAACTCTTCCCTGAGTTTCTGCCCTGTCTGACCTGTAAATTCAGGCCTTGCCACTTCCCCCAAATCATAAACCAATTCCTTAAAATAAACAACTCCCTCCCCCACACCCTGGCCTCTCCCTCTCCACCCTCACCACGTCAACAGAGGGACCACCATGAAAGCTCAAATCCCACCTCTAATACGACTCTTGGAGAAGACCATCCTCCTATTCACATTACCTTGAAAAACTAAGAATCTGGAGAAGTTCAGCTTATAAGCCTATTTTCTACTCATCTAGAAAATACCAAAAGGGTAAATCAGCATCTTAAAGGCAGAAAGGAAAATCAGCATCTTAAATGCAGAAAGGATGCACAAAAATGGACTCCCTGCACTTAACTTGAAGAAAAACAGAAGAGCAGGCAAGATCATAAAACAAAGAATAATCATACAACTAACAATAACGACAACAACACAAGTGTCTGGTATAAATGTACACTTAGAACTGAGACAGGATGGTTCCAAAAGAGGAATGCTGCTGTGTAAATGGCTTAGTGAGTATCAGCTGAATGAAGGGATGGGCCTGTGTGTGGGGGTGGGGGGTGGGGGGTGTGTGAGAGACAGACAGAGATAAAGACAGAGACAGTGAATGTGAGACAGAGATATGACAAATCATGTGAATTTGTGAAAGCATGGATACTCTGGGGCATCAACTGTATTTTTTTTTAAGATTTTATTTATTTATTTGACAGAGAGAGAGATCACAACAGGCAGAGAGGCAGGCAGAGAGAGAGGAGAGAGGAGGAAGCAGGCTCCCCGCTGAGCAGGGAGCCCGATGCGGGCCTCGATCCCAGGACCCTGAGATCATGACCTGAGCCGAAGGCAGAGGCTTTAACCCACTGAGCCATCCGGGCGCCCCATCAAGTGTATTAATACTATGCCACAAACCAAATAAGGAAATGAGATAAGAAGTTTAGTAAAATAATAATACTTTGAGAAGACTTAACTAGTGATTTGAGGTTGTCATAGCTTTATAGCTAAAATTCTTACTGAATTTGAAATGTTCTTTCTTTGTTGGTGTTATTGTTGTCCTGATTCCAGTGTGTCTCAGGAACAGGACAGAATTAAATGGCTCTCTTCTGCCATCACATTAGAAATTACATTACTGACTTAAGGGTCCACTCCTTTAATATATTAACATTATATAAATATTGATCTTATTCTATTTCATCAATCTTTGTGCATCAATATTATCATTTCAAAATATACAATGCACTGTTTCACTTTTGCAGTTTACCTTATTCTTATTTTTTGCAAAAATTCAGATTATTCTCATACTTTCCCCCAAAGATGAATTTTAGAATTCTTTCCACTTCTCTACAAAACAGCCCTGTCTGCTGGGACATTGGTTTACAGTGACTGAATTTTTACCATATCTCTTTTTCTTTTGAGTATGCCTAATAATTTCCATCTCTGCCTCTATTTAAATGAAGACAATTCTGAATTTTTTATTATACTTTTCAGGTTCACTTGAAGTCATCGGCCTTTGTCCTTTAAATGTGTTTTTAAAAAGGCCACCTATTAGTTCATGAGTTAATAAGTGTCACGTGTTTGGCCTCTATGTGGCCCTGTGGCTTTCTGTCTTGCTTCTTTCCAATTGAAGTACTCTTTGTTCTCTGACTCGATAACTCTGTGTTCTGTCTCTGTGTTTTGCATTCTGCCACATGCTTTTGTTGTGAAAGTGTTACTATAATTTGCTCCTTTGGATGAAACTAACTTTCTTGTTGATGTTTGAGCTGAAAATGTTTTGCTTTGCTATGCTGAAATAGAAATGCTTTTTTCCTTCATGTACGGTATCACTGAGCATTTCCTCTGACTGCAAAGTTCAGAGATTTGCTTTATCATTTATCATTTCATACTCAACACTGAGAATCAGATTTATCTCCAATGACATTGACAGTAAAGGAAGGGTAGTAAGGCAATGCACTTTTAGGGTCATAGTCCTCTGCACATAGCTTTGGACAACTTCCTGTTGATGTATGTAGTTAGGTATGAGTGTATATTATGTTCATGTTGTGTTTACTCATTCTTTTATTCATTAATTAGCATAATCTTCCAGCTGTTACATTACTGCAAAAGACGGAAACATTTAGAAACCATGGTTTTTATTCTGGAACAGCTCATAGTCTATTATAATAATAGACAAATAAGCCAGAATTTTAGAGCACTGGGTAAGCATTATGGATAGGCACTATGAAAGCAGCAAATACGGGAAATGGCTGCATGGGGAAAGAACCAAACTCTGATTAGCGTATGATCAGGGGAAGCACCCTTGTGAATGCTGTGACTGAACCAAATCTTGCAGGATGAGAAATTCACCAGGCAGTGGATGGGGAAAGGGCATTCCTACAGTCAAGAGCACATGCATATGGAAGCAATTGGAGGAAAGTAGAACCCATTCAGATTTGGGGGATATTTCTGTAAGACTGACATACATAGTATAAGGGAAATGTAGTAAGAGCTGTGGCTGGCCAAGAATACAGATGATAGAGTCACAAGCAAAACAGTTTACAAAATAAACTATACAACCTTTATGTAAAGGTTGCCATAAAGGACAAACAAGTGAAATGCTTTTTACATTACAGGGTTGGAATAAAAATTGGAATTGAATGGGTTCTAGAAAGCAGAGTACTCAAATATGTGGATGCCAATCTGTGGAAGCAGTGTGAACTTCAGAGAGCCAACCAGGAGCAATATGCAGAGAGGAAGATGAGGGGGGAAAGGAGACGTCTGTTCTGCTAATAGAAAAGTGTTGACATGAAAGCCAAAAAGAACAAACAGAAAACACCTGGAAATGAAGATGGTGGTAGACCAGAAAGACACCTCAGCCTCCTCACAAGTAGAGGCCCCCCGTGGATCCTACTGTTGATACTGAGGAAGTATTCGTGAACAGAGTTAAAGATTCCTAAAGAACTAAAACCATGGCTTGTTGAGGATTGGGACTTAACTACCAGGCGGCAACAGGTCTTTTATCTTCATGCCAAGAAGAATGTGGACTCCATTCTATGCACATTACAAGAAATCTCAGGAAAACATAGATAATGAGTATGCAGTTAATGAGGCTGTGGCAGGGATAAAGGAATACTTCAAGGTACTTTTGGGCACTCAGCTACTCTACAAATTTGAGAGCCCACAGGACACGGAGATCCTCCCAGATCATCCCAACACACCCATGACCCACGTGTACAGAGCAGCACACCCACCAAGATTATTTTTATGAACGGGAGCAACCTTGGCCCACACAGTTTTGGATGACAAGAGCCTTGCATTATTACAGATATATCTTCATGATTTCCTAAAATACCTGGCAAAGAATCCCGCAACCTTGTTTAGAGCCAGAGAATATGAAGTGGCTCTTCTTGAGCACCTTCGGAAGGCTGTAGGAGGCGAGGCCCTGGCACGCACTTTGTTTGGATCTCTGCAAACACATCTTTTACTCCTTCTCTTACACAAATGACATACTTTGAAAATGTTAAACAATGGATGTGTGTTTTCTGCTTGATTTTAAACAGAGGAAATGAAATAGGATTACAGCTCCAAAAACAAAACAAAATAAACTATGCATGATTCCCTGACTCCAGGAGAATCGAAAGCACTTCAGTGTCATTTATGATGTATCGACACTTAAGTAATCGTGGGAAGATTATCTATAAAAGAGTTTTCAAAACCTGCCTGAGGGTAGGAAGTAGAAAAATATTTACATCATTAACGAACTCAAGGAAAGTGATCTCTGTCGTTGAAAGTGTCTTCCCAGTCAACTCTTGAGACCGTTGCTTCTGCCTTCCTTCTCATGGGAATTATAAATCTCTCACTCTCCCATGTCAGTTAAGCAAGACTCTAGGTGATGTCATTCCTCAGGCCACCACTCTCTGCCCTCGCAGCCCTACATTTAAGCTGTCTCTGAAGGACCAGTCAAGGACTTCCTGAACCACAAAACCTTCACTGAGTCTCAGAGCTATCTGTTTCTGTTCTGACCTGAAGTCTTCTATCAGCCACTTCCTGTGACGGGGTTTTATTCATTTCTCAAAATCTTAGCTTAAGCTTTGTTAGAATTTCTTTTTATTTGTTCAAATGTTTTGCCGGGCACCTGGGGGGCTCAGTTGGTTAAGCAACTGCCTTCGGCTCAGGTCATGATCCCAGAGTCCCAGGATGGAGTCCCGCATTGGGCTCCCAGCTCCACGGGGAGTCTGCTTCTCCCTCTGACCTTCTCCTCTCTCACGCTCTCTCTCACTCTCTCTCTCTCTCTCAAATAAATATATAAAATCTTTGAAAAAAAATAAAAATAAAAATATTTTACCTGCATAACTTATCTTTGAACACCTTCGAGTTGCCTTCAGGATATGCCTTGTTCTGACTATGCATGGAACATGAGGTTGACTTTCTAGAATTAGAGACTCTGATAGCAGCTGGTGCTGTGAAGAAGACCACAAACAGGCCTGCAGCTCTTGCCCTGTCATTCTTTTCACCCAGGAAATGAAGTGCCGTGTAGATGCTTGGTACTTGCAAAATTGGAAATAGGTAACGAATTGCCACCATACTTTCTTTAAAAAACCACCTTATTGATGTATGATGGACATACACAAGCTGTACAAATTTAATGTATCCAACTTGGAGTTTGCATGTAAGTATGCAACCATAAAACCCACACCACAGTCTATGCCATAAACATATCCACGACCTCCAAAATTTCCTACTGCTCTATTTTTTGTAACTTTTTGTGATAAGAACACTTGAGATCTATTCTCTTCATACATTTTTGAGCATATAAGGCAGTGACGTTAACTATAGGCTCTATGCTATATTGCAGACTTTTAGGACTTACACATCCTGAATCACTGGCCCTTTTGTACACTTTGACTGATGCCTCCCCATTTCCTTCCCTCTCAAACCCCTGGAAAACACCATTCTACTCTCTGCCTCTAAATCTGACTATTACAGATATGTCCTACAAGCAGTACCGTGTAGTATTTGTCCTTCTGTGTCTGACTCATTTCCCTTTAACATGATGTCCCCCAGGTTTATCTATGTTGTCACAAGTGGGAGGATTTCTTTCTTTTTTGAGGCTGAAAAATATTCCATGGTATGCATATACCAGATTTTCTTTGTCCACCCAAGCACGGATGGATATTTAGATTGCTTCCATGAGGAGTAGGCTGTTGTGAATACCACAGCAATCAACACGATCATACATATTTCCTGATGGGAAAATTCACTATTGCAGAGTTTTCTAGAATGAATTTGACACAACTGCTGTTAGCAGCTCAATTGTTCCCCTCCAAAATTTATATTGAAGTTCTAACCTCCACCCCGTACCTCAGAATGTGACTTCATTTGGAGGTAGGGTCCGTAAAGAGGTAGTTAAGGTAAAATGAGGTCATAGGGGCTGGCTCTAATCCAATGTGACTGGTTTCCTGAGGAAATGATACAGGCACATAGAGTGAGAAGACCATTTGAAGACACAGGGAGAAGATAGCCATCTGTAAGCCAAGTAAAACAAAGAAAACAACCCTGCCAACACCTTGATCTTGGACTTCCAGCTTCCAGGACGGTGAGAAAATAAATTTCTGTTAGTTAAGTCATCCAGTCTATGGTCCTTTGCTAACCCTAGAAAACTAATACGACTGCTTTCAAAACTCCAAAATTCTAAAGCTTATTTCTAATAGGTATCAGGAAAAATAATATAATAATAATATGTGTAGTATGTTCCTGGTGTAACGTACTATGCAAACTGCTTTACATGTAGCATATCCTAAAATTTTTCAGGTAAGTGTATGAAATAGGTATTATTATTATTATTATTATTATTATTATTATTATTATTATTCACATTTTTAAGATTAAGGTAGGTTAGGGAATAGTCATAGATCACAAAGTAAAATTACAGAATTAAATGTCATTGAGCCTGTGCTTCAGTTAACCACACCTTATACCAGAACTGTCTACTTCTTTAATTTCTGGGCAAGTGAAGGAAATTGATAATGTTGACTGATGTTAATAATCAAAATTGTTTTTTAAATAAGACTCCTGAGGATGAGCACAAACTTCCAGATCAATAAATACTATCAGGCCACATTAAATAAAATAGTTTAGTAAAATATTTTAGAAGTGGACAAATAACTGAAAGAAATAGGCTATGATCTAGTTGGACGTGCTGTCTCCATATACAGAAACTTAAAATATAAAATGCATTTAAAATACACAGGAAAAGATTAGACATTCAAACAACTGTAGGGAAATGCCTATGTCTACAGAAAAAAAAAATCCAAAAAATTAAGCAGATAGCAAAAATAAACTTAATTCTGTGCAGTTAGAACTAAGTCCCAAGTGTAATCATCCCTCATCCAAACAGATGAATTGGGCATTCTTGAAAGCTACAAAACCCCTTGTCCCCTTTCTTTGATAGGATTTCAGCTCCTCTCACCCCTCTGGTCACTCAGCTAATAATACATTCTGTTCTCTTAATTTTACTTGCAACACATGGAAGTCAGAAGAGAATACAACACCCGTTGTGACTTTGCCAGTTCTGGATAGAGTAGAATATTGCACTTGTTCCAGACAGTTTATTTCTTGTAATGAACTTATGATAACATTAAATTTTTGTTGACAGCCATATCACACCAGTGAATCATACTGATTAACCCACAATTTGAAATCTGCTCCATGTGAATTACCTGTAATCAAGTTTCCTCCATCCATGCTTTACTAAGCCAGTGACCTCATCAAAGGAGAGAAAGAATATTGTCTCATAGGAATTTAAACTATTAAAATAATGTTACTGTTAGAAATCAGCTCTTCTTTTCCTGAGTAATTTAATAAACTGTCTTTCAATAAATTTTTTAAGATTTGTCTTACATCAATTTGAAGCTATAAAGTCTAGAGGTTTATAAAATTTCATTTACTCATATATTTTAAAAAATAAGATAGCATTTCCTTCTCTTCATTGTCTTAGTACTTTACCCATTACTCATTATTCTTTGAAGATCCTTAATTATGCTTTGATAAAAAATATTTTGCAACTGTCTCTATCAGTAACATCTGAGGCAGTTCAATTATGTATATTAATACTATATGAATATATTAATCTTGATTCTGATATGAATTTCTTTGTGATGTTTATAGTTTATTTTATATATCATTTTATATATCAATCATCACCAGAAATAAAACAACTTCACTGAGAGGTTTATAAAGACATAAAATTGTGAACATGAAATAAACCAATTTATGGGATTTTATAGGTGCAAATGGATGGACTGTGTCAGAATAATTCTTGTACACATGAGCTCCCCAGGGTTTCTATTTTTTTATCTTTCAGAAGAAACACCTGTACAGTTTTAGAGAATTCCACAAAGGTTTTTGAGAACAAAGGGATTTCAGTAGAGATCAATAGATACAAGTTAGATATTTAAGTAATTGGGCATATACTGTCAGAAAAGAA
The DNA here is from genome assembly GCA_002007465.1 of Ailurus styani. Lineage (NCBI taxonomy): Eukaryota > Metazoa > Chordata > Mammalia > Carnivora > Ailuridae > Ailurus > Ailurus styani. The sequence goes on along the minus strand of LNAC01000496.1, from coordinate 9,565 downwards.
CAGATGTAATTCCTAAGTCACATTCTTTAAATTGCCCATGAAGATAAAAAAAGTTTAGAGTAGAGGCTGTAATGGGAATTGCCCTATTTTCTGAGAGCAGCTGGCCATTTGCTCTGACATATAATATGGCAGATCAATTCATGAGGTGTTTGTGTTAGAGAAGAGTGCACTCAAAATACTTCTGTAGACACCGAACCTATGAATCACAATGAATTCTAAAATCTTGGTAGAATTTTTTTCTTAGGAAAAAATAGGAGAAATGATTCTACTCATAGGACATAAGTCAATATCTTAAAAGACATGCCATTTAAGTAATCATCATAGCAACAAATAGCCAGTATGATACCAGTCACTTAAATGTTACTTCATATTCTATCAGGATTAGAATATTTTCTCAAAAATTACGTATACTATAATCCTTACTTAAAGACTAATATGTATAAAGTATAGAAGTATTTCAGAATGGAGGTGGCAGTAAAGTCATCAAGCTAAATGGTTTAGAGAATTTAAAATTATTTGACACCTAGAAATTTAAAAACAAATAAATATAAAAACATCTGACACCTGAATACACATGTGTATATATGTCTATTTACATATGCATATACTTCTGTGTATGTGTGGGTATATATGTTCATAGTTGGGTTACCATGGTTTTAATTTGCCTTTTGGAAAATTAAAAATTAAAAAAATAACCTCCTACCACTATGGTATCTTCATTAAAAGAAAAAGTATATTCATCACCACAGTTAGGAATAACAGAGTCTCAGATAAAAAAAGGAAGGTAATGCCAAATCAAACAAAATGTATTTTGAAATGATAATCTATACTCTTTTTCCTAATTCGGCTGAATATAATTCTTTAAGAACTGTTCATTTGGTTCAAACCAAGATTTATTAACTGCTACAGTGTAAAATTGTTAATATATTTGCACAAAGGCACACAGTTGGTTGGTGGCAAACACTAACCTGATCCCAAATAACACATCCTATTCAATGCATCAAATTACTGGAAAATCTACACCTTAGATCTCCATTTCTACTGTAATATTCATATTATTCTTTGTCTAGTATACAGATTACATCCCAAACATCAGTTATGTCATACTAAGAAAAAAGTATCATATAGAAAATTTAGTTTCCTGGGTCACTTTAACACAGGGCTTAGCAAACTTTTCCCTAAAGGGCCAGAGAATAAATATTTCAGGCTTTATGGTGCATATGATCTCTATTACAACTACTCAGCTCTGCAGTCATAGTGTGAAAGCAGCCATAGATAATATGTAAACAAATTAGCATAGCTGTATTTCAATAAAACTTTATGGAAACTGAAATTTGAATGTCACAGAATTTTCATGTCATAAAATACCATTCTTCTTTTGATTTTTTCCAACCATTAAAAAATACAAAGAAATCATTCTTAGCCTGTAGGCGGTATGAAAACAGAAGCAGGGGGGATTAGCTCAAGGGCTATAATTTGCTAACTCGACAATATGCAAGTATATGACTCAACTAGAATGACTCCTGCAATAACTTAATTTGCATAGAGTTTACTTAAATTCTACCTAGTTATCATACAACTGCATACAGTGGATTCAAAAAGATGGCAATAGTACCAATCCACAATTCTCACCTTGACCTAACTTGAACATATTAGAGATCCACTTTTCAGAAATTTTATTTATTTATGAAGAATTTATAAGTGATCAGTTGGTTCTCCAAGTATGATATAAAAAATGGAGGTATGCAACTTTGTGACCTACTAGCCTCTACAAACCAAACACTAAATCAGTTACCCTGTACTCTTTGTGCCAAAGATTCAATTAACCTGAGCAGAATATATGGCGCTGACTTTATAAAAATTCAAATTATTCTATATAGACCCCTGCCTGAATTATACTGCAGCGTGCTCTGGCACATAAAGCAAGCTCAGGAGGAATACCTCTTACTGAGTCTCCATTAGAGCGGGGACACAGTGTGCCATGTACCGGTCCCTACAGTACTCCCCCATGGCCAGTTAAGGAGCTTAAGGGAAAAGGCTACTTATCTGTACAAACCCTGAGGGTAATCAATAGAACCCTGCTCCCTAGATTCCAGGGAGTTTCTATCTGCAAAACAAACACTTTACAATGGCAGATTCACTTGCCGTCTTCTTTAGACACCAGTAGGTAAAGGTAGTTTGTATTTGTTTGATTTTTGGTGGGACAATCAGCAGTATACCTGGTTAGTTATGCCTCACGTATGTATGAAAACTCTCTCATATTTCCCTCAGTGTTTAAATGATAATCTTAAGGATCTGACTTCTGCTTGAGGATCCACTCTGAAATGGCATGGGGAAGATTTAGTGTCGTGCTCTCTTGAAATAGTCCAGAGGACTCCGTGTGTGTGTGTGTGTTTAATTAGTTGAAGAGCTGCACAGAGCATCAAGAGAAAACTTTTAATCTGTAAAGAATCTGTGGAATATTTGGGTCACAGTCTCAGAAGATGGATATTTTCTGTACTCTGTGAAAATAAAGGCTCTCCAATTATATCTGTCTCCAAACAAAAAGACAACTCAAGGTTTTTGTTTGGTTGGTTTGGGGTTTTTTAGTTTGTTTGCTCACTTGCTTGCTTTTAGGATTGACTAGTTCTTGTAGACAATAATTATTATTTGTTTTAATATAGCTCAGCCCTTACATCTCCCATGGATCCAAACGCTGACAAGCTTCCTCATTAGAGGCCTGTCTGTAGCAACCTGCAACTTCGGGTATCCCTAACTATACAAAAACCACCCATCTTGCTGTTTATGAGAGAGAGGGCTGACTGCATTAGGACCTAATAAGATGGTTCATACAAGAGTCTACTGCCATTAGCATAACCCTCCATTCAGGAGCAAAGGCATGCCTTCCCAGCTTATGTGAAGTAGCAGCAGCAGCCAAATTGCTTGAAGCTTCTGTTGGTATAGTACTTGTTTTTTCCACTAACTCCATGGGCTCCATATGCCAAGAACTCTGGTTAATTCTTATTCGATCATGTGAAAGTTTATGGAAAACTTTTGTTGTCTACTTTGTTTGCCGATATTAAACTTTACTCAAATCTTAATCCTGCAATTTACCCCTTCTAGATAAAGGAGAACACATGACTGTTTGGCTATAATTCAGGAATTAAATATACTCAGGTCTGATTTTACAGATCCCTCTTATTTGATCCTAAATTAATATTGTTTGATATGGCTCTTACCTTAAAAATGGCAAAGGCATTCCCTGAATGGGATATGGTGTAACCATTGAATTTACAGCCACCGAAGAAGTTTCTTTCGTAATGCTTAATCTGATCACATAACTAAACTGAGTACCTATGATTTGAGTTGGAACCCTGGAAAAAGTTAAGAATAAAAACATTTATACAAACAGTAGATGCATTTTTAGAGTTGTGCATGACTTGATGGTATTATGAATGACCTGAATAGGGAAGACAATTAAGAATGGTAAAAACATCAGTGACTTCTCAGAAACTTGTCATTATCCCAAAGAGTTATCTGTAATTTAACTATAATCCCATATAAGAGACCACTCCAGAAACTAAGGGCAATGCTTTGCCTAACTTCCTTGGTCAACAAGTGGCTCTTACCTCTTAGGTATATTAAGTGCTAATAAATTTAGAAAGATTTTGATCAACTCAAACCAATCAGCTCAATCCTCTGATGAATAAAAATATATTGGCTATCAAAGGAATGTTGTCTCCATAATCATGAATTTTAATGATTTTGTCACAGCTTCTCAGGAGAGCCACAATTAATCCAATGGATCCTGGTCAAATTACTCTTTTATTCCCTTTAACATAATGAAAGAGATGGTTTCTACGTGTCACACAAAATCCTGAAAATACGTAACGGTAAAAAATGAATGGTTCAGAGCTTCCTCCTCAAAGTTTTCTGAAGCAAATTAATCTCATACAGTTGCCCATCTCTAAACTATGAATATGTGTTAGTTCCTGTTTGTAACATTTCTGGTTGAATAGATTTTCACTGATAGAGGAGTACAGCTGGCAAAGGAGACTCTGTGTTCCCTACACAAAAACAGCTTACTTACCAAGGTTATTCTCTTAACCCAGAAATTTTATTTCATGTTCATATCACCATGAGTTGTTAAGAAATTAAGAAACAGTAAACACTGTGCTCAAGTTAAAAGTGTCAAAAATAGAAGAAATCCTTGCTCTACATTGACCTAAAATTTTGCCAATAGCATTAAGGGCCATGAAAGAATCTCAGAGGGCAAACTGACTTTTTCTCAATGAGATCATACACAAACAACCTATGGAATATGGAATAGTTAGAGAACTCCAACAATGTTACACATGTCTAGCTAAATACTATCAAGGACTTACGTGGTCTACTCATAATTAGGTCAAGCAAATACAAGTGACCTTTCCTAAGGAGATAACTTCCAGTTTGCCTGATCTCCAATACGGTAACTGGATCTACCAGATGACACAGTAATGTACAAATGCATTATCCTTGCCTCTAAGCAAAATTTCAAATTCATTTGATCACAGCTACAATAGTCAAGATTAAAGATATAGTATAGGCATATCACTAATCTATATAACAGCATAATTCCACAGATGAGTGGCCTCAAACTAAGACTAATTTAAAAGCCTCTAGAAATCTAGTACTCTAAGACTCAAATAGTGTTCCCAAAAAGTTAACTACAGAAATGACAGCTTCTGCACAATAGTATGGAATAAGACACACTAGAGGAATTTTCTTAATTCTTTTTCCTTCATAATTATTTTTTTTTCTGGTGTTCTTTTGCTGCTTTAACTCAAATACCTGAAGATCATTATTTTCATTTATGATAGTTTTGTTATAATCAAAATATATGTTTGGAGTTGGCCTTTGAATTTGCAATAGCATTTAATGTATAAAATGTTTGATACGTGGGCACTTCCGATTTCATGCTGAGGATCTCCACAAGAAACCAAAAATACCATGTAATTCCAGTTATTATTCACAGGTATCTGAGTTTTTTGGCTCCCCACTGAACTGACTCTGTCACATGTGGGATTCATGAATCCCTTCCAGTGATATCTTATATAGGTACAATTTAACTCTTCAGAAATCATACAGGTAATGGGGTCTGAATGGGATACAGAATTGGCAACTACTTAGTTCTGGAAGTGAAAATGAGAACACAAAATGGACATCACAAATAACATATCATTTTCAGTAATGCCCAAGAGATTTTAAAAAGTAAGGGGGAAAATACAAGGGGTCATTTTGCATACAGATTTCCCAAAGTCTGGTATTAGGTTAATCCTTTTATCCTAAAATTTTAAGATGCAGAACCTGAAGGCTAGTAGATATTACCAGTTGATTATGTAGGCTCATATTATTTAGGCTATTTTCTGATATTCTTTCAGAATCTTTTGTTTTTTTTTGTTTTTTTTTTTTTTGAGAGAGAGAGTGTGTGCATGTGCACACAAGCAGGGGGAGGGGCACAGAGGGAGAAGGAGAGAGAGAATCTAAAGCCTAGTGTGGAGCCTGATGCAGGGCTCAATCTCACAATCCTGAGATCATGGCCTGAATGAAAATCAAGAGTCAGACCCTTAACCAACTGAGCCACCCAGGTGCCAAGAATCTGTTGGCTATTTTAAAGCAAAGAAATCATTAGACAATAAATTAGCTAAAAGCTGATCTGTAGATACAGAGAGAAACATGTTACTGTCAATGCAGAGTTCTGGAGGGATATCATTTTTAATTCAAGCAACTTCTCACGATACTTTTCTTTTTGGGGAACCACCAAGTTAGGAAGGATAATGGAAGTCTCCCCAAATCTCTTTACTGCTGGATTAGTGAATTGGATGACACTACTGATTTCTTAGAATAGGAAACACCAGAAATGAGATACCTAGTGCTCCAAAATAGGATAATCTTAGACAAGATCTTTGTTTCAAAGGGAAGATTTGTATTTCTTTGAATATGCAAGAATTATCATTTGGGGGGGGGGTCTGGTTACTTTCTTTTTTTTTTTTTAAGATTTTATTTATTTATCTGACACACAGAGATCACAAGTAGGTAGAGAGGCAGGCAGAGAAAGAGGGGGAAGCAGGCTCCCCGCCGAGTAGAGAGCCTGATGCGGGGCTCGATCCTGAGATCATGACCTGAGCTGAAGGCAGAGGCTTAACCCAAGAGCCACCCAGGCGCCCCTGGTCTAGTTACTTTCATCAATGTAGTCGTTTTGAGAATCCATGTTATATCCTGTACCAACGGTTCTGTCATCACTGAGACATGCTCCATTGTATAGATACATGACAGACAGTTTGCTTATTCATTCACCTCTCGATGGACATGTGAGTTGTTTTCAGTTAGAGGTTATTACAAATAAAAGTGCCATAAATGTTCATTTTTAAGAGTTTAAATGGATATATGTTTTCCATTTCACTTGGACAAATACCTGAGAGTGGAAGGACCACAGTATATGGCAGGTGTGCACATTTCTTGTTAGAAAACTACCAAGCTGTTTTCCAAAGTGGTCGCACCATTTTATATCTCCATCAGCAATGGATGAGATATCCAATCCCCCCCATCCTTCTCAATACGAGATACTGTCAATCATTTTTATTTTAGCCATTCTAAAAGGTACATAGTGGTAAGTCATTGTAGCCTCAATCTGCATTCCCCTATGACTAATAATATCAATAGTCTTGCTATGTGCTTGTCACTTACATCTTTTCTTGGTGAAATAGTTGTCTAAATCATCTTCCCAACATTTCAAGTGGCTTGTTTGTTTTCTTATCATTTATCAGATATTTGACTTAAAAGTATTTTATCCCAACCTGTGGCCTCTTTTCGTTTTCATGTTCTCAAAACACAGAAAATTCTAATTTTAATTAGTTTGAGTTATCTTTTTTTTTTTAGTTTATGAATTCTGTTTTTGGTGTTGTATTTAAGAAATATTTGCCTAACTCATGGTAAGAAAAATTTTCTCCTATATTTTATTCTAAAGGTTTTAATTTTAGGTTTTACATTTGTATCCATGATCTGTTTCAAGTTAATTTTTGGACATATATGAGGTATAAATCAAAGTTCATTTTTTTCCTGAATTTAGATATCTAATTACCATAATTTCCTGAAAAAACTATCCTTTATTCACTGAATTGCCTCTGATATGGAAGATAATCACTTGCAGAAATTTGTCTTCAAAAAATTTACCTTACTTTTCTTCACCAGAACATCATCTCTGAGAACTTAACAAGAATTTTCAAAGGTACAGTGCGATCCAACTTACAATATACAATTCCATTTTAAGACTATCTTTTGGACATTAAATATCTGTGTTATCTTTCAATCTAGAATTTATTTTAATACCTTCTTTAATGTTTTCTATTACAAGCAGAAATTATTTTTACATGTTACTGGAATACATGACCTTATTCCAAGATACCATTTCACAATATTAATAAGCTAGTCATAGTATAATATATATATATCTAATATATATGTGTGTGCAGATATATGATAGAATAAAAAGGATAAAATAGGATAGAGAAAAAAACACTGAAAAGTAACCCTATTATAGATACCAATTCACAGTTTATTTTCATGGTCACCCATTTAAAATACATAAATAAAGTATTAAGAAAAACTCAGAATTAAATAAGATTTAGAGAATCTGCTAGAATTCCTGGAAATTTTGATGTCATTCCCAAAGCCTGAAGATTAATATGGGTTGGAAATTGGGAAATAATTTCATGGGAACAAAAGAAGAAGCATCACTCCTGAGAAAGGAGACTGAGTGAGAAACCAAAGCTCAAAGTGTGTCCGAGCAAAAATTGCACCTCACAAAGATAAACAGGCAAGATTAGACTTCGTTTGAGCCCACACAAAAGGGAAGAGTGGCCAGAACTGAGTTTAAGCTCAACTCTACTAAAACTAATGGCTGGTGAGTCTTTAAGAACTGGGATGGGGGAATCTTAGGTCATCTGTGTTTGCTAATTGGCCTCACCCAATGAAAAAGTAAACTTTCTCAAATCTCCACAACAGGAGAAAATTTTATGCAGAGAGCAAGGTGTCCACCAAAGTTAGGCTCTCCCCCCTCCCTATAGAAAGCAGGAGATAAGGGCAAGACCTTCCTTGATTACATTTCAAAGAAATGGCCCCCAGGTCCTTGAGAAATAAAGTCCCAGGTTATAAAAACTGGCAAGAAGCTTTTAACAGGATTTTACACACCAAAAAGGAAGAAAAAGAATGTGCAATCACAGATTTTCTAAAGTAAATGCTCTAAGCAAAAGAAAGTTAGGGATTTGCAGACAGAAGCGTGCCTTCTTGGTCAGTCTGCAGACAATATCTATACACGCAACATGCCAGTCAGTATGGTAGACACTCTATAGAGCTTGCTTCTTATCCTTACTTTGCAAAGGAAGGAAGGAATACAAAATGAAAGTGCACATTGTTCCTTGGAAGATTTACTGTCTAATGGAGTCCACGTTGGAGGCAGGTCACTGAAGTCTTTAACAGTCCAAAAAACCAGGAGTTAGAATCTTACATCTGTACCCACTCACGATATGATTTTACAAAAATTAATAAATCTCTGTAATTCTCAATTTACTCCTTATGTGGATGGTCATACTAATAATGCCTGCTCCAGAGATCAGGCAGAGAAAAGACAATGAGTATAAAGGACAGTCCACTGAAATGGTTTAAAGGTATTCACCAAAATTGTCAACAATCATAAGGCAATGTAAAGAAAAGTGATGGATACAAAAGATGTAAAGATACTGCTTTGGAAACTTGGAAACAGAAGCAATGAATTCTGCCTGGATGATTTAAGAAAAGCTTTACTGAGTAGAGGAACTGGATCATGAAGAGACAGGGATTCAGTGAGGAAGACCAGTCCAGTCAGAAAATGTCCATCCCAGCAGGATCCAAACTGCAGGACAGAGAAAATACCTCTGAGCTTGTTAGACATTCAGGCCTTATTTACTGAATGGAATTGAACTGACTTCCAAGAATTCAAAGTAATTGGGTGTGCTCAAAAATGCTGAATACTTCAACAGACAGTGTCATTGTCAAGTAGGAAGTGGGAGGAGATGAGACTGGAGAAAGATGTTAAAAGAATTTGACTCTTACTTTATACGACTGGCCAGTGCTATGAGAATTCCTTTTATTCCCCTAAAAGTGCAAATACCTATCCCCAACTAGAGACAGGCCAAAATAAGTAATCCTAAGAAAGTTTCTAGAAAGCCATGGGAAGATTCTGAGTTGAGTACCACCATAATCAGACTTTTATTTTTTTTATTTTTTTAAAGATTTTATTTATTTATTTGACAGACAGAGAGAGATCACAAGTAGGCAGAGAGGCAGGCAGAGAGAGAGGGAGAAGCAGGCTCCATGCTGAGCAGAGAGCCCAATGCGGGGCTCAATCCCAGGACCCNCCAATGCGGGGCTCAATCCCAGGACCCTGAGATCATGACCTGAGCCGAAGGCAGAGGCTCAACCCACTCAGCCACCCAGGCACCCCTAGACTTTTATTTTTATTATTATTTTTTTTAATTTTATTTTTATTATTTGCCCAAGGGGTACAGGT
>LNAC01000495.1:1140230-1216566 GCA_002007465.1 Ailurus styani | reverse complement strand
AAAAAAAAAAAGAAATAAATAAGGATACAAAACTTTATGCAACAATATATTTCTTCAAACAATATTTAAATTCATATATACACACACATTCACACACATGAAAAGAAACAAACAGAATCCCCAATGAAAAGATGGTGGCTAAATATAGTATAATAAGCACATCTATGGGAATCTTACATAGTTGAAAAACATGTGTAATAACATGGAAAAGTGCTCACAATATTACCTAACATTTATTGAGCTCTAATCATGTAAAAGCACCATCTTAATTCCTTCATGTGCACTTTCTCAATTTATCTTCACAGTAATTGCCAGATGAATAAACAGATGCATAGAGTCAAAGTAACTTGCCCAGGACTATCCAGCTGGAAAGTGGTGAAGAAATAACATTAGCCCAACAGGTTGAGTCCATAGGCCTTGTTCTTACCACTAGAACATTGACAATGTTTCTTCTCTGTATAATAAAAATACGGGGGGCATAAAATTTCGTCTTTGTAGCTCCCATATTGTCTATATTTTCTACTCTACACATGCTATGTTGTAATCGGAAAATTGTTATTTAATAATTCAAGTTTTTGGAAGATTTTAAAAGATCAATAATGTCCAACTATTGTCTATCACCGATGAGAATATCATTGAAATCTATGCAAGCCACATATTCCATAACTGGTCTTCACATACACTACTTTTTTCAGTTAACTAATTATTCTTGTCCACTTGTTCTCTGAATGTTTTTGCCAATTCTTTCATACTCATTTTTCTGTTCCCCTGAAAACCCTACCAGGCAATTTCTATAAAAGACACACCTGGTGTTCAACAATACCCACGCTCTCCTCTATTTTCTTAACATGCATACTTTCTTAACCTCTTTCCTCTTAACCTCTTTCTTAACCTCATACTTTCTTAGACTGCATGTCCAAGACCCCTGTGTTGGGGTGATAGTGGATGACTCAGTCCTAACAGTGATTAGTGAGCAGACTTAAGATAGATGGTAGATACGTGATCAGAAGTCATAGATGAGGGATTTTGATAAGGACGTGCTTCTNTAGATACGTGATCAGAAGTCATAGATGAGGGATTTTGATAAGGACGTGCTTCTCTTTTCTTATCTTCCAATAAAATTCAATAGAGGACTCCCAAGACCATAGACAATGTTGGGTCACCAGACGGAAGGAGCCTGTTCCCCTGATAAATGCACTAAGAGAATCTCTCTGTTGACCTATGACGAATGGTAACTTCATCAAGAATTAACGCCTCACTCTGTTAAGCCACCAAGATCATAGAGTTATCAGAGGAGCTTGTTCTGAAAAATCCACCTATCCATCTTCCAAACCTCAGATCAACTGCCTCCTAAACTACGAATAATTCTCCAATTATATCTTCAACCTGGTTGTCACACCTCCCCTATGTGAAGCATAGTAATTATTTCCCCCTGTGTTTCTGAGCAGTGCTACTGGAAGAGATGGTCACCAAACACTTTGTTTCCAATCTACAGTGAAATAAGGAAATTGGACCAGTATGTAAATAAAGGTGATGCTTTCTTCACTGGTAAGATCTTATTATGAAAAGAAAAAGGAATCATCTGATCTAAATAGTGTGCTTAGCAAGGTGACATCCATTCTTCTTTGTGGATCAGTAACAAAAAGTTCATGGACTTCCCATGGTCTGGAAACCACATTTTTTGCAGTTCTATTTTAGAGCAGGAATTGTTTTCTGTTACCTTATTTTTGACTCATATTTTATCTGCACTGATATGGTGCACCCTGAGTATCTAGAATTATATTTTATTCATCATAGATTCCTCTGCAGTACCTAGAAAACAGCAAATGCTCAATAAATGTCTCGAGAATGAATGTATGTATGAATAAATCTGATGTATTTTGAAAAAATACACGAAATGTCTTGGTGTAATGGAATTTTCAAGAATTAGTAGGTGATTACTAACTGATAAATGCTTCCTGAATAATAATCTTCTTGTGTTTTCCTCTAGGTCAGTGTTTCTCAAATGAGGGATATTTGGCAATATCTGGAGACATTTTGTTTGTCACAATTGGAAAGGGTGTTATTGGCATGAATGAGTAGAGTCAGCGGTGCTGCTAAACGTTTTGTAATGCACAAATCAGCAGCCCACAATAAAGGGTTATTGCAACTACCCCAAATCATACCAAAACATCAATAGTGCCAGAGTTGAGAAACTAGACTAATACAAGCTAAGTGCTTTTTTCAATAAATCCAAATGATACTAGTCCCCCCCTTTTTGTAATATCAACTAGTGTTCAAGTATAAATAGTCTCTTAAAAGAACTATGAAGTTATTTTGTTAACTAAAGGTATTTGATGAAAATTGCTTATTGAAATGGAGTTGCACTCACTCCAGTGTTTAGTGAATGACGCTCTTTTTTTTTTTTAAAGATTTTATTTATTTCTTTCACAGAGGGAGAGAGATCACAAGGAGGCAGAGAGGCAGGCAGAGGGGGGGGGAAGCAGGCTCCCCGCTGAGCAGGGAGCCCGATGCGGGCCTCGATCCCAGGACCCTGAGATCATGACCTGAGCCGAAAGCAGAGGCTTTAACCCACTGAGCCACCCAGGCGCCCATGACGCTGTCTCTTTAGTGAATGACTCCAGTGTTTAGTGAATGACACTGGTGGAAAGTCTGTGGGACTTATGAGGAAAGTCTGAGAGATAGCCCTTGACCTTAAGGAATAAGCAGTCTAGTTGGGGAGGTAAGTGGATAGCGCAAATATCATGGCAAAACATTTAACTGCTAACCACACGATAATAAAGGAATTCAGAAAAGAAAGAGGTCATACAGACCTCAATAATAAGACCAATAACTCTACATTTTCTCTCATTGACCACTCTCCATATTTTGACTAATCTGCTATGCTTTGCTATTCCGGCATACATATTCCGGCCCAATATGTTGGAAGAGAATTAGGGATCATCTATTCAATGACCTCATTTTGCATGTGAAGAAACTGAGGACCACGGTGGGGAAATGACTTTTTAATGATTTTTTAAGGGGAAAACTTGTGCTTTTCCCAATAACTCTTACAGCCTGAAAGCCTAATGCTTCCATTCACTATGGTTCTGTTTGAAGATCAGAGAGGAAGACGATTGCAAAGATGGAAGATCGAAATGGTTAAGGGGTCTCTGGCTCTCCAAGTAACCCAGACCCCTACATACTGGGAAAGAATCCCAACTCTCTTCCATATTCCAGCCTTTTTCTTTAGACCTATACAGAGTTTCATTACTAAACACAGTTATCAGGCACCTCAAATAAGGGAAAAGTAATAGGAAGAGCATGACTCCCTCCCCGCCAATGGAAGGAAAACAGCTGGCCTGGAGCAGGAGTGGTGGTTTGCAAGAGAGGAGGCATCAGCTCTAGTCCCATGCTTTCCTCTTTATTTCTGTTTAAATTATGCCTTGTGCCTATCTCCATGCTGGCATTTATTAAAATACAGTTGTTGCAATTGTCTAGATGCCTCCCTCCTAACAAGACTTCCTAAGAATGGTATCTTAATCTTGACAGTCTTGACATTTGGGGCTGGGTTATTCTTTGTTGCAAGGCTGTCCTGTGGATTGTGGGATGGTTAGCAGCCTCTCTGGTCTCTACATGTGAGATACCAGTAGCATCCCGCCCCAAGTTGTAACCACCAAAAATGTCTCCAGGGGAAGTGCGGGAGAGGCCCCTACGTGCGAAGACGATGTTTTACTCATCTTCGAAGCCCCAGCACATAATTCAGTAACTGATACTCAGCAAGTATTTCACCTATCAATTCAGCAATTAATCAAAGTGTAGGCGCTTAAAGCTCAACTCTTAGAAGTAATGCATTACCTAAATTTAATATGCTATACGGAGGACCACTTGCCTGCCCGCCCCCTAAAAGATCTCCTAGAAGGAGTGCCTTCTAGTTCTATTATCTTCTGTAAAATGGGTATTATCTCTAAAACAGACCTAATTTTGTAAGTCCTCATCAGTGATTTTCAAAGTTCATATGCATAAGACAACTGGATTTTATCTGGCAGCAGGCACCTGATAGATTGGCCAGCGAAGCTCTTAAAATACATATATATGTAAAATCTCCATCCATTGTTACTGTAACAGTCCTATTCTGGAGTCTCATCCCAGTTCATCTGGGATGCTAAATTCCAGGTGGTGGGTGATGATTGTCACAATAATCAGTTTGCTCTCTGGAGGAAAAATATGTGACAAAGACATTCATAGGTTGTGCAAGAGTGGGGAGAAATGAATTACGGAACTTATCTGTTCCCATTCTCCCAGCTCCGATAACCCTGCCGCCCTTAATGAGAAAGAAATACCAAGACCCAGCTGGGGATTAAAGTCAAGCCTCCCAGGCCCCCTGCATGTTTTATACCAGCGGCTCTCCCAGCCACAGAACATACAGAACTCGGGCGAATCCAAGCCCTCAGGGCTTGGCCCTGGCAGTCGGACTGGATTAGAAGAGAATGCAAATCTGACTCCACTAGGAAGAAAATACAAGGAATCAGGGGAGCAGGCGCCTCTCTTCTGCATTGTTGGGAACAATCGCTCCAGTTTGAGAAGCGCAGATGAGCGGCCCTGGGAAAGTGCCTTCTCCACTTTGCCAAATTCCGGTGTAAGCTGGAAATTCAATTTATTGCTGTGCTCCTTCAGAAGCCACCGGTGGAGCTAATGGGAGATTTATTTTTAGTGGAAGTGGAAGTGAGGGACCTGGGAGGGAGGCGTTTGCGTGGAGAGCAGAACAAGCGAACTGCTAGAGGGAAGTAACCACAGAGAGGGGCTCGGTCTGCTGAGCGGCTCCCTGTTCCTTCCTCTGCACTCTGCCTCCTGTTAACGCGGCTCTTTTAATGAGGTCCCCCAGTATTGCAGTGTTTTCCTACAGGGCGGAGAGGATGGAAATGTGACAACGGCTTCATTAGAGGCCAAAGTGGAAGATGAAGCCCTCGGGCTTCTGTGCCTACAGTGCTGGCTGTGCCCCTTGCACTGGAGTCCCCTCCTCTCCCTCAGAAAAGGGCATATTGAAAAGACCAGCTCTCACTTCTGTCCGTGACTTACAGAAGCCAAAGACCAGAGGCTTGCGAACTTTCCTCCAGTTTTGCCTTCAGCCGCTAATTCTCTGACCTTCGGCAAATCATTTAACCTCTCTGGGCCTCAATTTTCTGTTTGGTTAAGTAAGAATAAGAATAATGCTTAGTCCTACTCACCTCCTATACCTTTGGAGGATGAGATGGGCCAAGCAATGAAATTAGTTAATACTCTGCTCCAGGATTTCTAGGGAAGGGAAGGTTGCATATAGAGGACCCCAACACACTCACGTGCACTTGACTGTGAAGTCCTCAAGGAGACCAAGGCTAAGTCCCTTTCATCTCTGAAAGCTCAGCATTAGCCTGTTGCCTAGGATAAGAGCTGTCCCTGCTTGAGTACAATTAGGTACCACATCCTATTCTTAGCCTCCAATGAACACGAACTCATGTAAACCTGAAAACCCACACAAGGAAGGTACTATTCTCATTTTCATTTAAGGAGGTTGCAGAAGTTTTTAACACAGCTCCAGGAGATGGGGTTTAGGTCCCTGCCCTTGGATCTGGAAAGAAACGTGACTACTTCAACCAATAGAATATGTCCAAAGTAAGGGTTATGATATTTAGGGTGGGCCATAAAAAGCAATGCAGCATCCAGAGCCTACACAGCTATATAAGGAGTATGACTACCCATGGTGGACAGCCACCATGATGGAACAAGACCAAGTCACATGGAGATGCCACATGCAGGCACTCCGGTGATCAGTTCCAGTCTTCTAGCTAGCCTAGCCTACCACAGGCAGTTCCAGCTCTCAGAGGATTCTGAAAGTCTCCAGCCATCAAGTCACCCCTTGGGGCCTTAGCCATCATGGAACAGAGACAGCCATCTCTACGGTGCCTAGTCTGAATTCCTAACTCTGGGAATCCATGAGCAGAATAAAGCAATTGTTGTAAGCCACTATAATTTGGGGGTAATTTGTTAGGTAGCAATAGTAACTGAGACACAAAGTAAAAAGAGGCTTAGGTCTAAGGCCATAAGACTCATAGACTGAGAACCCAGCATGGAGCGCCAGCACTCACACTCTTCACCTTCAGGTTCTTCTGCCTGATAAAAGTCATTGTGTTAATATGTATCCACTGAATGGATGCAAAAGAGCTCTAATTAATAACAATGACTATTAATAACTGTTTTTATTGTTTTATAAACAGATAAGTATTTAAATTTTGTATTATTTAAATATGGATTTGTCTATACCTATCAACCAAAAAAGAATTATTTATTGTGCCTGTTCTCACATAACACTCATAGGTAATAACTATGTTTTTAGAAACCCTCAACAGGGATAAAATGCATAAACTCTCCACAACACAGTCACCCTTAGATGGACAAAAGGATTCAAACACTTAAGTGTGCCAAGGTCAGTCCAATGTCTAAATCCAAGCACAGACTTTTCTCAGATACTGAGTGGCCCTCCTTCCAGAATAAAATTCAGCAAGGACCTTTTCTCCTTTGTTTTATATCCTGGAATCCTTACCATGCCATCACTATAGTACAAAGGACCATGGCACAAACCAACAAAGCATATTAAATGGTCACAGGGTCAGGAGTAAAACCCATGCTCACATGAGTCAATATCATTACTGAGAGTAAATCTGATGCTGCCAATGCTCCAATTCAACAGCAACTAACAATGCATTTCCACATTCTAAAGAGAAAAAGAAAAGCCCCCCTCACCTTCCCCTCACTTTCCCAGCCCCTCTGAGATTTGTGTTTTTTTAACTTCCCATTTGTAAATGGGAGAATCTATATCACAATGTTGGTACTGGTTTCCCTGAACTTCAAAGACAATGCTGAGTGTAGGCGTTCTCTCCAAGCTAAAGAAGAAAAGAAAACTTTGTCACAATGTATCATCTCTATGCTACATCCCCAAAGCCCAGAGGAAACTGTCAGCATGCAATTTCTTAAATGGCCTATTTCCAGTGGTCAAGACAAGGTGGGCCCACACTGCAGAAACCCCCTGGTTTTCTAGTGCATCTATCTGTTCCTGCAAGTTCAAGGAGATCGTATTAATCTGGGTTCCTTCATTTGGTCACCTGCCATCTGGCCCTCAAGACACTGGAACATTAATTGCTCCTCTTGTTTTGTGAATATCTGCTCATAAGGTCTTTACTTTTGCCGTTCCCTCTGAATGAATGTCCCCTGTACTCAGACCTCTCTGTTGGTCCAAGTTCTGCCCTTTTCATAAGGACTTGTTCAGATTCAATAATGTCCACTCAGCCTCCCTCTCCAAAATGTCCTTGTCTTCTGAATTCCAGCAGCCTTTTCTCTAGATATTGTCTCCATCTGGCATTTTCCATGTGTGTGTCACATATCACTGCCATCAGAGTCATTCTTCTTCCCCCATAAATGAGAAGCCATGTGAGGAACAGAGAGCCATCTGAGACTTTACAGTATCACTGAGAATTGTGGGGTTGGTACATGCCCATTATTTGATGGCGAAAAGACACTGTGGCAAGGAAGGAAGAGAGGATCAGGTAGAGAGGCAAAAAAAGAGGAACTTAATCCTGACTCTGTCACAGTTCAGAGACTGTGGCCAAGTTAAAGTTATTTCCTGTGTTTAGAACTCAGTTTCTTTTCTCTAAAAACCTTGGTTTGGGCAAGATCACCTCTGAGGTCCATGTGGTAAGTGAGTGAAAAGTAAAGAAACTTTCTCTGCTCTGGTTTAACTAGTGCTTATTACCTAAAGTACACTAAAAGAGATAAATGCTGAAGTCTCTGTGACTGAACACAGTAGAAGTAGGTTTTTTTGGTTTGTATACAGTGTAATCTATGGCAGGAGCTGAGCTCTGCTATACACACACACACACACACACACACACACACACACACACACACACACAGAGGCAGTCAGGGGCCCAGACAGGGGGAAAGCTCTTATAGATCCAGTGTGGCTTTGAAATTTGCCTGGGCACAACCATCAGGGGAGGAGAAAGATGGTCTTGCATAAAAACAGGGCTGCCCGAGACAATACAGGATGCTCAGTTATATTTGATTTTCAGATACACAGTAAATCATTTTTCAGTGTAAGCATGTGGTATGTAATTTTCTGAAAATTCAAATTTATTGGGCATCCCATGTTCCCATCTGCTAAATCTAACAACTCTGCAGAGAGGTTTTCACAAGCGGTGCTCATCACGGCCACTAACTTTCCATTCATCAGAACTCAGTCACATGACCCAATCACGACACAAGGGATGTTGGGAAGGACAGCTCTGGCTGGGCCGCGGCTTCCCGCCCAAATCTCGACCCCTCCTCTTTCACCCTCAACCCTGTTTCAGTCTGGAGGACTGCCCCCTTCTGTCACTGCACAGCACAGTCACTCGGCTGACTCTGAGAGGGGTGAAGCAGTATGTTCAAGTAATTTTTCTACTGATCTCAAAGACATGGCATTCTTCAACAGAGATGGGCTAGCGGAGGGAAACAGCCTTTTTTATCCCACTCTGAGGTCAAGAAAACAGGCTTTACGATATCAGGATCATTTGTTTGCCAGATGGAGAGAAAAATCGGCATCAATATTCCGGGCTGCTTCTTTGTCATTTGCCTTAATTAAATTAAGTTAAAATTTAAATTGCATGCATTCTCTCTGTTTACATACTATATTCTCATTTGAAAGATGCTAGCATATCATTTGGATTCAATGAAACTGGTTATTCTCTATGTTAATTCTGGGATCCTATCTATCCTCCCCCTCCCCACATTATTTGGATTGACTACTCGGTGTTATACTAAGAAACAGGATGAGCTCTTATTTTGCTATTCAGGAGTCAAAATTAACTGCTGCTGTATAAACTGCCCAGTTTCCTCCTTTGCTCTGAAGGCTATGCCAGGACTCAGCCATTACAATGTGAAAACATCTGAGCTTCCGTGGCTAGCCTCCAAGAAACAGAAAAGGCTATAATGTCTGAAAGCTAATATGGAGTTGGGGATGGATGGGCCAGACTGCAAGATGAATGGAAAGCAGTGTGGTCTGTAGAGTGTTCGAATTTTTTTTTTTCAAAAGGAATTTTTTACCCCAGGCCAGAAGCCTTTGTGTCAGGGAGACTGTCTCATTTCTCTGCTCAAAGGCTGTCAGAGATGACTGAGATTTGAGAGCAGTTTCTGATGTTGATGAGGTCAAGGGAGGCAGCACTGCAAACCATCAGTCACTGCGTCAGCGGTGAGTTGAGGAGACACGTGAGCCCCACAGTGAAACCTGGAAAGCTGTTCTCTCCAGAGGAACAGAGAGGCAGGGGGGGTGGCAGATGAGAGAAAGGAAGAAAAGACAGGTCAAATGGTCACCACAAAGTTTACCACATTAGTATTCAGCTGGAATCAGAGAAACTTTCTCAGTCCCAGCTGGGAGTGTTCTGAAGAAAGAAGTTGACTAGAGGCAAAAATCATATTAATATTACTGTGCTTAATCAATATATGAAACCCTCAACTGTCCTTTTGCAAGGCTGCTCCATAAAGTTAGGACCTGCAGTGATTCTGCTTCTACCTGATTGTGTTTGCAAACAGTGCAGGTCAGGGCATCTAGACTGAGACCATGGGGATACGTACTGGTGATGTAGTCCCTGCCTCAGAGATCCTCTGGGTTTGCACAAAAAGGGTCAGGCTACAGCCCAGACACCCCTCTTTTGAAAATCAGGCACTAGCTCAGGAGAAATAAGCCTCAGTGGACAGGGTGATGCTTTGGTCTGGTAAGGATGGACCCATGTCCATCCTGTCACCTGTAGGTCAACCCCCACAGGGCCAGCCCAGGGCCAGAAGGTTGGAAACCTTAAAGCCATGAGTGTCTCCTAAAATCTTTTTTTTTTTTTTATTTGACACAGGGAGATCAGATCACAAGTAGGCAGAGAGGCAGGCAGAGAGAGAGGAGAGAGGAGGAAGCAGGCTCCCTGCAGAGCAGAGAGCCCGATGTGGGCCTTGATCCCAGGACGCTGAGATCATGACCTGAGCCGAAGGCAGAGACTTTAACCCACTGAGCCACCCAGGCGCCCTGTCTCCTAAAATCTTAAATGAAAATGTGAGGATTTCCCAGTTTTCAATGTTCCTTTGGGATCAAATGTAAAGAACATCCCAAATCCAGTGACTTGGGCAAAATATCTCTACATCGGTCCTGAAACTTCAAAGGTAGGCAAAAGCCAATGGGCTCTAGAGAGTCTACCCAGAGATACAGAGAAAAGGTGTCTTTCTATTAGAAATTTATAGAAACATTTCCCAACTTGGGGGATGGTTTTCTGATTCCATTTATCTAGTTCAGTGGTTCTCAAGTGGAGGGGGCCATTTGGAAATGTGTAGAGATACTCAAGTAGGATAGAAGCCAAGAACGCTGCTCAAAACATCCTACAGCACACAGATCACACACACCCCGTTCAAAACAAAGAATCATATGCCTCAAGGTGTGAAGAGGACTGAGGTTGAGAAATCACTGCTGGTTAAAATTAGGGTACTCTGGTTACCAGCTAAGGAAAAAAGCCTCTCAAATCAGTTCATTCTCTATCTGAAAATCATGACCCAGGGCTCGTACACTTGAATTCCTCTGCACTCCTTCTTTTCTTTATTATTCCTCCTGTTCCCCATTTCTTTCTGTCTACAAGTATAAAAATCAAATTGTTTTTATTTTTATTCAACCTCACGAGCACAAATTTCCATGCATTGAGTTGATCAGTGAGACAATTTGATAAATGTGCGTTTGTCAAACCCTTTGGAGTCTGGCCAACCTGACACCAGACAAGTTCATATCTCCTGACATCCTAATATTTAGAATTAGGAACCTGGAAAAAGCCATCTGATGCTCCCTAGCTTCACCCTCAGGAGGAAGAAAGGGGCTAGAGTGAGATTTTCTCCTTCCCTCCACTATCTTGTGTTCCAAGTGGTACATGGGGAGCACAGGCTGTAGTACAAGGGGGGAAATTAGAGATCCTGGTGGCCCCCATTGGCCTTTTTAGAGCTTTATGTGAAAGTCCTCTTTCTCAAATAACTTCTCAGACTTTGTTTTCAGCACTACTGCTTTCAGTGCTTCATCTGTGTTTCTTCTTATAGATCTTCCAAGTGGAAATTCATTTTCTCTTTGTCTGCCCACTAGTCTCATTTCTCTGTCCTCCCTTTCTTTGCAGTGCCTCTAAATTTGGTAGCATCTGCACATTTCCTGACTGTGTTCCTAGTTCCTTCAATGAGATCATAACGAGAAATGTTAAATAGCACTGAACCTAGCTCCATTGTCCTCTGGGGTAGTCCACCCAACTGGGTACACTGCCATTTACCTTGACTTCCCTTCCAGTTTCTTGGCTCCAGTCCTTAATTACTTAAAAGGTAATGTAGCTGCTGTTAGTGGTCCTCATCATCTTTAAAATTAAGTATATTTCTAAATATTTCCACTGTCTTTTCTTGGTGGTTAAAACCTCAGCCTTGGCTCAAACCATGCACTATTCTCTACCCCCACACTCTAAGTAAGTTGCATTGTGATTTCTAGAGTGATTCTTAAAATCCCATGTTTTTTAACAACCTAAGTCAGAGATGATTAAATTCCTAATGCATCCTGCTTGGTTCTTCATTTGACATCATAGAAAGTCACTGTTTGGCTCACAGGAAAAAAAACTAACTCTATGCCTAGTCCCCATCTTCTTTCCTCCACCTTGCTGTCAAACACCAAATGCAAACCTTGTCTACACTCCTCTCTTTGAGAATCACAGAGTTACATTGGACGCAGGTATTCCAGGCCACCATGTGTTCTGCAGGACTGCCCAAGTGGGTACCTGATGGAATAAATCAAGGTCTGCTTCACAGCGAGCCTTTCCATGCCACTCCTTCCCTGGACACAAACTTGTCAGAGATTCCCTCTTTTGGTTTTGAAAACTGTCTGCCCTCAACCCAATTTCAGAGAGACAGACAGATTATTTTAAGATGACAATTATTGCAGTGAAGTTCTGAGATCTTTGATGATGCAAGCCTCAAGACGTGGGCCGCTAATGTATTTCCTACAAAATAGAATACTGCCACATAAATCCATGTCTATTTTTCTAGATTTCATATGAAACCACTCATTCAGCAAGTATTAATTCCAGGCCTACTATGGCCCAGACACTATTGTAAGTGTTGAAAATGGAGTGCTGAACAAGAGGAAAATAGCCTGCTTCCTTCCATAGGGCCTAAAATTAAAGTGGACCAGGATAATCTAATAAACAAGGAAATGCTCATACGTTGTCGGGTAGTGATAAGTGCTACATTAAGAAAAATAAAGCAGTCCGATGGATAGCGAATGTTGTGTGAGATAATAACATGGCTATTTTCGGTAGGATGATAAGGGAAGGCTTCCCTGAGGGGCAGCATTTAACGCAACCTGAATGAAAAGAGGAAGCCAGTCAGGTGAAGATTTGGGAGAAGTAACTTCTAGAGGTGAATTCAGAGGCTTGAGATAGCAATGAATCTAGAATGGGCAAAGCACAGCAAGGAGGTCCCTGCAGCTGGAGCAGAGCAAGAGAGAAGCAAGATCTGAGACCTGGATGGAGGCTGGGTCACACCAACCCTGTGGAAAAAATTCCAAAGGGTGTGTATTAGCTTCCTGTGGCTGCTATAATGTGTTATTATTACAAACTGGGTGGCTTGCCTAAAACAATAGAAAATTTTTATCTTGCAGTTCTGGAGGCCAGAAATCTGAAATCAAGGTGTCATGAGGATTGGTTTCCCCTGCAAGAAGAGAGGGGAAATCTGTTCCATGCCTCTTTTCTAGCTCCTGATGGCTGCCGGCAATCCTGGTCATCCTTGGCTTCCAGACACATCACTCCAGTATCTGCCTTTGCCTTCACATAGCCTTCTTCTCCACATCTCCCAACTTTTTCTCTGCCCTCCACTTATAAGTATACCTGTCATTGGACTTCAGGCTCACCCTAAACCCAAGATGATCTCATTTCAAGATCCTTAACTTAATTACACCCTCAAAGACCCCCCACCTTTTTTTTTCCAAATTAAGTCATATTCAAGGGTTCCTGGAGTCCATACATAATCATATCTTGGGGTGGGGGCACTATTGAACCCCCCACAGAGAGCCAGCAGAAGATTCAAACAGGGATTTGACCTTACTTGGTATGTTTTAAACGATTATCCGGTACGTCATGTAGAGTGGTCTGGTGGTGACAAGGGCAAAAGCATGGAGATGACACACAGTTTCCAGTGGATTCTACTGCTGTTGATTTGTCTTTTTGTTTTTGGGGTAGGACAGCCTAATTTCAGGATTTAGGTAAGAAGAGAAAATAAAATATTTCTTTTCCATACACAAGAGGGTCATTACCAATGTTCTAAAGGACAAGCTACATAGTAAATCCACCAAAGTTTCAGTTAGAAAAGATCAAGGTTAATCACCTATGTAGCAAAATGTTCATGGGGTCATCTTGTAGAACATGGTCTTTATAATGACCGATAATAATGACTTTTTACAAAGTGCTTACTAAACACCAGGCACTCATCTTTTTGCTTTATACACATTATTTCTCATTGAATTTGAATACTATTCAGTGGGAAAGAGATCATTAATTCTCTTTTGAGAATTCTAAGGTCCCACAATTTGAAAAATTCCTATCTACACTTATTATGAGCTACAGTGTTGGTTCTAACCACTAACCTACATCATTATTATCAATAATTCCTTTTTTAAACTCTAATTTGGTATCATTATTGAATTGAATATTTCAAACATGGGGTTGCACTTGACCCTGGACTCAGTTTAAAATCCAACTTGTTCACCTAAATAATTATCATGCAGACTGCTGTTCACTGCTAACTCAGTAGGGGCCCAGAGGGAAAAGTATTGCCCATTATGCTTATCAATACTCTATCTTATTTCAGAGGTGAGTGATCCTCTCCAACATGGGAGGGTACTAGGCAGGTCATATTTAGAATATCATCCTTAGCAATACTTAGTGAATTGATGATCACTGGTAGCTGACAATATTTCCAAAAATGATGCAACCAGACTATGTACCTCCTAATGGAAATACAGAACACCAATCAGTTAGTAGTGTTACTTCTCCCTGTTCCCTTTGCCAAAAACTCAGGTCTAAAATAATCAAGCTTCTACATCTAATTATCAACTCACAGGAAATATAAGGCACGTTCAGCAACACCAAGGAGATAAAATCAGCAAATTCCAAATGGTGGGAAACTCTAATGACAATTAATTGAATTTTATTACAGATATAAAAAAAGAAGGAAATTATAGATTAAAAAGACTAAAGAGAAATATCAACCAACTGCAATGTATGACAAGCAAACAAACTGTTAATAAGATGTATTTTATGATTATAAATTTTCAGGAAATGAAAGAGACAGAGGACATGTCCAACGATGCCATGAGTTGATCCTGATAAAAATAAGGAATTATTGTTAATTATTTTAGGTGTGACAACAGCACTGTGGTCATATTTTTGTCCTTACCTTTAGAAATATAGGGAAATACAGATAAAACAGTATCTTTTGGTTTTGCTTCAAGATAATCTGGGGGTCGGGAGGGGAGGAGGTTGTTCCTGAAACAAGACCAGCCATGAGTTGGTAGCTGTGGATGTAAGTAATGGGTGCCTCAGAGTCATAATATGGTTCTATTTTTATGCATGTTGAAAATTTCCAACATTGAAGTTTAAAAAAACCTTAAGAAGTCCAAAATATATATAAGTATAAAATATAAATTATAAGACAAATGCTATACATACTCATGGTAGAAATCTGGAAAGCACAGAGAATTTTTTAAATAATTTTACGAAACTACGTAGAATGTTGTCCCCATTAAATCAACTACCAAGTGCTCAGCACACCTGCTGTCTGCTTTTGGGGACTGTGCTCTAATCTAAGTGCAGCAAATAGAATGAAAAGCTTCCATGAAGTTTGAAGAAACTATTCTTTGAAAACATTTTTCTTTAGGTCTCTGCATGCTCCCCTACCCCAGCTCACAACAGAAGCACTACTCAAGAAATACATTCTCCTTGTGTATAACTAAACTTCAGTGCGTAGCTACAGAAGACCAAATCTGGGTCTAGGTTTGCAAATCAAATATTTAAGTGCAAGAACAGCTTTCACACAAACATCCAGATTGAAGCTTTAAGGCTTTTATTGCGGGGCTATTGCTTTGTTGGGATCTTTCTCCCTCTTTCCTCTTCTCCTCTCCCAGATACACCAACACCCATAATGAAGTGTCTCTTCTAGAGGCTTAGAGTTTACCCTCTTCTGGAGTATATACCAAAAATAACGAACTGAGAGAGGTACACAGAACTTCAGTAGTGACCGCCATTTAAGGTTATTATCCAAAACGGTCTGGGAAAGTCTGTAGCCGGGGTGGGTGACCCTCCATGATTCCACACGGAAAGTGCCGTGTCTTTCTCCAGTTAAATCCCCTCCTAAGGAGCTCACAAATGGATCCTGGTTTCCTTCCTGTGGCAAGTGTCTTTCTGGCTGCTGCTTCTGCATCAGATAGCTGTGGCATTTGTCACTGGGGCTGTTAAGACAATTTCCCCATTCTAGGGCGCCTGGGTGGCTCAGTGGGTTAAAGCCGCTGCCTTCGGCTCAGGTCATGATCCCAGGGTCCTGGGATCGAGGCCCACATCAGGCTCCCTGCGCAGCGGGGAGCCTGCTTCCTCCTCTCTCCTCTCTCTCTGCCTGCCTCTCTGCCTACTTGTAATCTCTCTCTCTGTGTCAAATGAATAAATAAAATCTTTAAAAAAAAAAAAAAAGACAATTTCCCCATTCTAACAAGATTTTACTCTTGAGTAAAATAATTTTTCTCAGGATGGCTTTAGATTATTTTTTATATATATATTCATAATCAGTTTTCAATGCAGGGTGGATTTTTTTCCCACATTCGGAAGTGATTTATATTAGGCATTTAGAAGACAAACATGGACATTTTTATTATTTTTTAAAATTTCTTTAAGCAAGCAAGTGAGAGAAATCCAACCACAACTTGGAGTAGATTTACAGTTAGTTCTCTCTGTGCCCCCTCCCCTTTGTCTTGCCCTGGAGCCTGATGGGACTTGAGTGTCCTTGGAGGAATGGCAGAGGGAAATGCTAGGGGCCAATTGCTGATTTTATCATTCAAACACAAAATTTGTTACACCACTTTATCGGTCACAGGGAAAGCAATTATATTGTGGTTCAATTTTCCACTCAATGGCTGTACTGGGGATCAAAGTCAGTTTTTATGATGGGAAAAAATGTTTTGCTATTTTATTTGTTACTTAAAATAAAGAAGTACATTATTATAATGCTTTCTGAGGTTTTCCTACCCCCAACCCCTACTCCTTCATGAGGTACAGTGGATTATTTTGGCTTTCTCCCTTCCTTTGATTAAATAATCAGTTTTCTTCCTGTCCTCTAAAGCGTATTTCACTGTAGAAATGAAATTGGCACGGTTTAAGGCAACACAGCATTAGGACTCTAATCATAGCCACAAAGAGCAAAACCTGCCCTATGCTATTTATTCTTCGCTAGACTGGTACTCTTTCGAAGGCAGCAGGCACTGTAATGGTCTCTGCCTGTGTCCAGAGCATCATGTGTTTTGTGCTATGTTATGCTGCACGCCGTGAGATGCTTTACTCTCTCCCATCTTCCATGTGAGATGATTCGCACATCTTTCTGCTGCCTTTAGAACTCCTTTTTTGCCATATAATAGTGACGTATGCAGGATTCTTATGGATTATAGATAAAAATCGTCCATTCTCATTAAAAAATAATACAGGATGTTCTCTCTTCAATTATAACCTTTTTGTCTTATTGTCTATCTTCTTCACAATGAGGAAATTGAAGTCAGTAAAATTAAATCTATCCAAACCAAGCAGAAGTTCTTATTAACATTTTGCTTCTAACTTCAGGACTAGTTGATGATTAGCCCTTTTTGTTTTAAAGTTCCAACTTTAAACCAAGCAATCTGGTGACAGGAACCTCCAACAATTGTGCTACAGGGTTGCAGTCTGTAACAGGATGAATAGCTAAGTGAAAACTAATACGTTTTGTTGCACACTTATTCATATTTGTTAGGGAGACAGCAAAAAAGGGACAGCTACTTCCCTCTTTCCAATGATATCAAGTTTACATTGACATTTCTTGTTGGTTTCAACTTTTACAATTTGATTGCGATCATCTTTACTTTTTCTGGTCTCCTGCTAATTGCCTCCAGGCTCCAAGAGTCTCACAACACATCCTCTGAATCCAGGAGCAGAGAATTCTGGAATCTGCTGGAGGTGAATAATTACAGCAGTCGCTGAGTGATGGTCTAGCTACCACGGTACACTGTTGTCCTCTCCAGGGAGCTTCAGGCGATGGCAGGAGAGCCGAGCATGAGGCCCCATAAAGGTTGGGGTGGAGAGGCAGATGAGTGCGCCCCAGGAGAGCGGGGCCACCAGCTGGCTGGTGCCCGCCAACCTGCTTTCTACACATCCCTGGGTTTTTGATGTGGATGAGGGTGACTTCTAACTTTGAGAGTAGGAGAGTCTCCCTCCCAGCAGTTCCCCCATAGGCTTTGCCCTCTCATAGGAGTTAAAAGTGCTTTTTAAATAACACTGAATTTTATGACTGGGGGCAAGAAACTGGGCCTCAGAAAAAGGCAAACCTGCACCTGAGAAAGATATTTTTGAGAACTTCAGCCACTATTTATTGAGAATTCATTATGAGCCAGTCTCTGTGTATGTTATATATTAAACATCATATCCTTGGAGCAATACTGCAAGGCACGAATTGTTATTCCCTGTTTTTTAAGATGAAAAAGCCCAGACCCTAAAACCTATTTAAACTACTCTTTAAACTATTTGCCAAACTACCCCTAGAATACTTGCTTACTATATGGTAAAGAGTACATAGATAGAAATATTAATCAGTCCAAATATAACAATAATCCTCATCTAATGGTAAACACCATCTTCCAAAGCCTTAAGTTCATCTTTTTACCCTTATGTATTCCAGAAGCTCTTAATCACAAAGACCTCTAATTAATTTTCCCCCAGAAATTTAACTTATTTTGGAAGACTAATAGAAATTTAACTTTTCCACAGGAGTCCTACAGCTTAGACAGTGTTCTGAACCTGTGAAAATATCTCTATTATATCTTAATAAATGTATCGAAAGCTGAAAATTAGCTATTTTTTTTTTGGCCTGAACTGAGATGAAGTCATAGTTTTATTCTATCAAACAATATGTAATATTTTCAATTTAGTAACTAGCATAATGAATAAATACTGTTATTTAAAATATTTTCATTTAGATGCTTCGATGTCAAAGAAATTATACCAACTGTTTTTCATTCCTATTACTTTCAGTGAACTTAATACTGAGTCCTATTCATCTTGTGATAATCCAGTCAATCAATTAATAATTTACCTACAAATGGTCAGCTCAAGCCAGAGGCAAAACAACCTGATTTTGGTCAGGACATGGAAAAAAGTAATTGGAGTGGGAATGAGTGTCTTAAATATCTAGCTTTTAAAAACAAGATTATCTAAATGGAATATAGTGAACGTAATCCTAAGTATTGTCCCATGTTCCCAATGGGTTGTCTCTACATATAGATTAGTTGGTTCCCATAACACCAAACTCTTAATTTAATGCAAGATGATATTGCAAATAAGACTAGTTCTCTCTAGACTATGTTGTATTTTAATAACATTTTAAAACTTTTTTTGAATTGTGAACCAAAGTTTTAATAGTCTATTTAGGATGTTCTTCCTATTTTATGTAATTTTTATGTTAACTCCTGTGTACAAAGGTCCACTTCTAATAAAAACATGAAACCGAATACCTTGTAAACCATTTTATTCCTCTCCCCTTTACAAACATCTAGTATGTAGATCTCCAAATTTAGAAAATAGATAGGGGGTCATTGGTAATGATTCTATTTCTTTGGAATCTTTCACTTTACCTACAGAATAATGGATTTTTAAAATTCCAAATTGTACTTGGTCATTTATTTTAGCACTTATTACATTTGCATTTTTATTATCTGTTTACCCAATGCCCTTCTCAAGGGCAGAATCCCTGACTTTCTTATTTTTTCTTACTCCAGTGCTTAACACATACAAGGAACTCAAATATTGTTGTATCAGTGAAGTAAATAACAAACTACAAATTACTTGAAACAAGTTTGCAGACATATATACATATATGCGTATATATACATATATATGTGTATGTATATAGATAGATAGATATAGTTGTTTTTTTCTTTTTTAAATTCCTCACCTCTCAGGTGCACTAAGAGCTCTTTGCAAATCAGTTCCAGCCTGTTCTCAGTCTTTTTAAAAAGTTCATATAGGATAACTTTTCATAAAGAAATATTATAAAGTTTGATTCTTCCACTCTGAGAAAATTTCCATAGAATTACAAAGAATGCAGTTGAGTCAAACACTTTCTTCTGTACTTTTTGGAGCAAATAATTTTTTCTGTCCTTTTTTCCCCTTGGCAGCACAAAGAAGTAAATGAAAATAAATTTTCAAATAAACAAACAAACAATCTTATCCCCAGTGCTCTAAGTCTTCCAATCCCGAACTCCTATTTACAAACACTGGCTTTCAAATAGCATCATCGGTAAATAAGGCTGCCCTTTCCAGCTTAAAAGCATAGCTGATGAGAGACATGATGATTGCTTAAAATATCCTAAGGGTATGAAAACTAAAGTGGAGGAAGAATTATTTAGGCATAACTAAAGCATAACTAAAGGGAGATATAACTGGATGGAGAAATACTAAATTTAAAAAAATAATAATTTCAGGGAAAGAATCAGTATATAAAAAAAAACCCTCAAACTTTCTTAACAGTCTATTGGGCTGTGGAATTGGTTCTAATGGAAAGTAGTAGAAAAAAAGTCATGAGTGCTTAAAACTAGACCAAAAACTACCAAGGACAAAACAAAGATGAGGATAGCCTCACACAGGCAAAGTGTGTGTCAAAGTGATGAAATAAAATCTTTCCTATTTTTAAGCATCTTGATTTTAAGAAATGAAATCCTAATGTTTCTCCTAATTTGATTTTCCAAGAAAACATCCTAAGCAGAGCACCTATGAATCATTTCTAACAGCCTTCAAGTAAAGTCTTAATTTTTGTCCACAAAGTTAATGACTGTTTACACACACACACACACACACACACACACACACACACAGACACCCTCCCTCTAAAGTTGATGCTCTATTTTCTCTTAGAGCATATGTGCTCTGTTCTAAATAACTAAAGAAGTAAAAGCCATACTCTTTGGCCTTTTCGCCCAAAATCTGTTCCTCTCCATATATAACCGTACTTAGAGTAGCAGACAAATAAAGATCCATTGTTTTTCCTCCCCAGCTATAAAAGTGCCAAGATTCTTCAGCCTGACAAATTTAAATGAGTTAAAGGCATCTCCCACAAGGACATCTATAGTGCTGGCTCATGGTCAGAGATAAATTTTTCAGTAAACCTGCACCCAGGGTGAGGAAGGGAAACCTCCCTGATTTTTCTTCCCTCCCTTTATCACATATTTCAGTTGCAGAATAGACAAGCAAAAATGGTCCCTTTTTCTTCCGAATTCTCCAAAGAGTGATTTCAGATCAAACCAAAAAGATTCTATATGATCCCAAAATTTGGGAATATAAGCGAACCACTGCAAACTGGGTTGGGTCTTTGACTGGGAGGCCATCCAGTTGTGATGGGAGGACTAGTGACGGTGATCCCTGAAATTGCTTGGTTGATACAGTAGCCATCTTCCTTCCAGCATCCATTCCTCCTCTTGGCTTGGGTGATGATGGGCTAGAGTTATGGCTGGCACACTCTACTCATCTACTATTTGAGTGTTTACTGCCCTTAAACTTCTTCCTAGTCTCATTGCGTATTTACCTTTGCTTTTTTCCTGCTAAACACCGATGGATCGCAAATACAAAAAATAATTTAAAATGAAGGTTGGGGTGTGTCTTGGAGCAAAATCAGCTCTTATTTGTTCAAACTGATCTGAAAAATCCATAAAGTCAATAAAATGTTTAACTAAACCAATTAGCTTTCAGTTGAAGCTGTGGTGTGAATGTGTATGTAGATCCCAATCTCAAGACTGTTGGGGTGGTATTTAAAATCCTTCCTGATAGAATTCTAGGCTTGAAATTAAGTCTAAATTGAAAATTTTGAGAATAAACTGTTTAATAAACTTGTTATCTATGTGAACTTGGGCAAGTTATCTAACCTTATTGATCATTAGGGTTTTTTTCATCCATACAGATGTGTGTATGGTAAATGTATATATTCAAATGGGAAAAGAGGTCTAATAGTATGTATTTTCTAGAAGTTTGTGAGCACTGGATGAAATGTGTGCTCAAGGAATGATACTGTGCTATATATAAGGTAGAATGTGTCAACTTGCTGTATTAAATATGAACTTGTGAAACATTTACTAGCAGCTAAACCATGATTCTCAAAGTGTGATCCAGGAACCCTTAAGTGTCCCAAAGATCCTTTTAGAGTACTGGCAAAGTCACACATTTTTATAAGACGAAGATTTTTTTAAATTCTCTTTCTCTCATAAGCATATGGCAGAATTTTCAAGAATCTGCACAACATGTGATACCCAACAGCTGAGTGCAATTTTAGACATTAAAAGACATCTGCAAGATTGTAAAGGGGTTCTAAGAGAAATGAGTTTGAGAACTGCTATGCTGAAGTATGTTAGTCCACTTTAGCTAGATGTGTCCAGAGATGAAACTGTGCGGGGGGAGGGGGGGTTGGAATTACTCTGCTAGGGACCTCAGTTCTGCATCTCACAGAGGTGAAGCCACGACCTTAGTGCATGCTCTTCTTCCACATGAGCTACAGTTAGGGAATTTAAAACCCCATTAGTAGATGCTGCCATTAGTTATAAAAATGAAAACTGGGATAGGAATATGCACCATAGTTATATCTACTATTGATATACAGAACTGTGAATTTACTGTATTTCCTTAAATTCATCAGTTTATGGAGGACCTACAGTGTGCCAAGCACTGTACTGGAATTTAAACAAATAGACTATTTGATTCTCAGAACCCTGTGATACAATTGTCATTATTTGCCCTTGGTATACCTGTTCTACTACAAAGGCAGTAGAATGTAGCAGGGAAGGCACAGACTCTGTGGAGCCTGACCATCCAATTTTAAATCTCAGTTCTGCCATCTACTAGCTGTGTAACCTCAGGTAGGGCACTTAACTTCTCTGTGCTTCATTTTTCTTGTCCATAAAATGGGTATAATAATAGCCCCTAAATCATGCATTTGTTATGAGGATTACACGAGTCAAACTGTGTAATGTGCTATGAAAAATGTCTGGCATTTAGAAATCAGTATATAACTTTTTAGCATTATTATCATTATTATTTCTACAACCCAACAATATTCTTGATTATAGAGTTAAGCCTACCATTTAACACACTCATGGACACTGTAGTGCCATGAGCCAATCAGATGTTATTCTTGAGGGTGTAATGAGGCCGGAGTCATCAGGAGCTCAAACCCTGCATGGCCCAACTATCTTTCTCATTTGAAAGCTATATATTTCATTCCCTGTTCTGGTAAATGCATTTGGAATTGCCCATCTTTGATATAGGGGTGAACCAGGTAACAAAAGCTAGATTTATTCCAAGAATACTTTTCTGATGGTCAGCTCTGTGCCAGGAACAGTGAGCAGCACAGCAGAGGCATGGGGGCATTGCATGGTAGAAACCATCAGGAATGTCCAGAACAAGAACACAGTGTGAGAGGAGAAGTAAGAATACAGGCTTGTTCACTAGGCTAAAGGGCTTGAGTTGGCTCTGAAGACAAACAAGGATCACTTGAGTTTGAGGATTCAGAACAACATGGTCAGGTCTATGCTTTAGAATTATCTTGGCTGTAAGCATGGAAGGTGGGCTATAGGGGCCAAAGTGGAAGTGAGGGGGTTAACTGAGAGATTGTTATTGTATTTCCAGCAAGAGATTATGAGGGTTTGAACTCAGCGATGATGGTATAAATAAGGAGGATGGTGCATTTATGAGAAGAGTGTTTGTGTGTGTGTGTGTGTGTGTGTGTGTGTGTGTGTGTGTGTTGTAGTGGGAAACAGTTTTTTAGAACTGGAAACTACATTATAAATCACCTAATCCTTCTTCTCTCCCTCCCACCATCAACTTCATTGATTAAAAACTGAAGTTAAATATCTTGCAAAAGCCTCAGAGAGACAAAAAGGATTAATGAAAGAAAAAACAAGTTTAATAATTTGACCGGGTTTCTAATCTTCCCTCTGTCCCTCACCTCTTTAAGATTCAGCTACTTATTTTCCGAAATGTAAATGAAACTACCTGTCCTGCCTGTCTCACAGATTGTTGAAGCAATCTGCCTAATGAGATAACATATTTGTAAGCACTTGGTAGCCTGCAAACCCTGCTACGCACATAAATCATTATAATTTCTAGGTCCTCTGATGCATTTTCCATTCTTTGCATCATGACAAAAGTGAAAAGCACTGGTGAAAGTGAAAAAGAGAAAAGATTTCCTGGTGTCAGGAAGGAGGGTGTCTCCCCAGATTCTGATGGGCAGACCCATCACCCATCCAGAGGAAGAGAGCAGGGCTGGTTTACAGGACCTGAGAAAAGTTGACAACTCTGGGCTGCCACGTTCAGAGACACTTGTGTTTCCCATTCCTTCTCTGAAAGTGAAACATGATGTTTGTTCACGGGCCAAGCGTGAAGAGAAGTAATTTCATTGTAGATAAAGATGAATGAAACATCAGAGCGCTGCATGTCTCCCTGGACATGGACAAAGCTTGCTAATAGATACCAGGAACTATTTAGAGGTCACACTGAGAAGCAGTTCAGGCCGATAGTGTCACATTGGTTCCAATCCACTCACAGGTTAGTAGTCAGGAACTTTTTATGTTACATCACATTTTAAACATCTTTGCTTCTCTCTCTCCCTCCCACACCCTCATCTTCATCTCCATCTGTTTCTCTCTCCATCTCAATCTCTCTCCGTGTGTCTCACTATGTAGAATATTACATGGCAAAGTATTACCACTTTAGTTAATAAGTGGAGCCCTGGGTTAATTTAATGAATATAAATGGAAATAACGTTTTTTGGAGGAAGACTTATAAAACCGAACTCTCTGATTGTTATCAACCTGGGAAAATGAATTCCTTGGCAAGAAGCAAAACAAAAGTAGTGTTCTCATATTTATTTAAGATTCGGAAGTTAAGACTGACTACACCTCTAAGCTCTATGAAATTTCCCTGAACCAAAGAGAGGCTCCTGTAGAAAAATAAAGCACTCTGCAAAGGCATGCATTAAAAATACAGTGGGTGATAGGAAAAAAAGAAGAGATTGGGGCAGACCACATAAATGTACAAAACTTTGTAATTGAGCCCAAACAACAACAACAACAAAATAATAATCTGAGTAAAAATATTAGCACAAGGAAAATCAAATGATAATAATTCACAGATCCTGAAAAAGCTTTTGATAAAATTCATCCTTCATCTCAATAAAAAACACAAAAGCGGGGACAACTGGGTGGCTCAGTCAGTTAAGTATCTGACTCTTGATTTTGTTTCAGGTCACGATCTCAAGGTTGTGAGATCGAGCCCTGTGTCAGGCTCTGGGCTGAGTGTGGAATCTGCTTAATATTCTCTCTCTCCCTCTCCTTCTGCCCGCCCCCACTTTCTCTCTCTCTTACAAAAAAAAAAAAAAAAAACCACACAAAAGGAAAAAGTACACACACACACACACACACACACACACACACACACACACACACTTCTTAGTCCTAAAGCCAGCATCTTACTTAAGGGGGAAATAGAGGCATTTCCAGCAAAATTAGTCAACAAAGCAAGGATGCCCACCATCTATGCTGCTGTTTAATGTATAGAAGGCATTTGTCAATACACATAGACAAAAAAATTCAACTAGAGACACAGAAATTAGGGAGAGTATCATTTTTTCAGGATGATATGATAGTAATTTGAAAAGCCTAGAATATCAAAATATAAAACCACTCAAACAGTGTAATAATTCAGTCAGGTAGCAAGATATAAAGGTAACACCCAGAAATGAACAGCCTCTATATATGGTAAAAGAGAGAACACTCTAGTAGAGAAAAACACATTTTTGCTTACCTAGGAACATCCTTAAAAAGAAATATGTGAAACCTATATGATGAAAATTTTAAAATATTCCTGAAAGTCATAATAGAAACAGAACAATTGTGAACGTATTTCTTTATCTTATGCAGGATGACTCCACAGAATAAAAATATTAATTCTTCCTGAATTAACATATTTGATACACATAAATTTAATGTAAAAATATGAACAACCTTTATTATGAAACTAGAAATAAATTTTAAAGATTTCATTTATTTATTTGTCAGAAAGAGAAAGAGAGTACAAGCAAAGGAAACAGCAGAGGGAGAAGGTGAAGCAGACTCCCCACTGAGCAGGGATCCTGATATGATGTGGGGCTTGATCCCAGGCCCCTGGGATCATGACCTGAGCCAAAGACAGATGCTTAACTGACTGGGAGCCACCCAGGAATCCTGAAACTAGAAAATCTTAATTATGAAACCAGACAGTCTTTATTATTTTGTTGACACAAAAATTTATATGGAAAAATAACCATGCAAGAAAAGACTGAAAGAAAAACCAAGTGGGGTACTAACTCAACCTGTCTTTAAATGCAAATTAAGCATGTATGATTAAAACCATTTAGTAGTGGCCCATGAGTGGTCAGATAGAACAGTGGAGGGTAGTCAAAGTCCAGAAAGAGACAGGTGCCCATGCAGAATATAATGAAAGTGGCATCACAATTCACAAAGAATGTGCTGTAACAATGGAATAACTATTTGGAAATAGAGGTAAATTAGATGGATATCTTGTATGATGCACAAGAATACATTCCAAGTGGTCTGAGACCTAAATGGAGGACTTGACACCATGAATGAAGGAAATTCCTTTATAAACTGGATATAGTTAGGAGACGGGTTCTCACTGATTCTAAATCTAGAGCTAATAACAGTAAAGAGTAATAATTTGGCTATATAAACATAAAAAAACCCAACTTTGCACATCATAAAACACCATAAACAAACCTAAAGCCAATGATGAACTAGTAAAAAATATTTGCAAAATATATCACAGAGAAAAAGCCAACACTGTATATGTGTGTGTATACATTTATCCCAATGTATGTCTTTATGTGCATGTGTAATCTTAAAAATTGAGGGAACAAGGACCCAAATCATGGGCAAAAGACATGAATAGACAATTCACCAAAAAAGTAAAAATTGGGTCCTAAATATACAGAAAAAATATCCAACTTCACTCTTAGTAAGAGAAATGCAACATAAAGCTTCTCTGAGTTGCTTCACCTATCAACAATTTAAAAAACTTGACAACATAGTTTGTTGGCAGTTTCAGGAACCAGGCACTTGTATGTATAGGGATAAGTAGAAATGTGAATGGGTACAACCCTGGGTGGGGAGAAACTGGTGTATCTAACAAAACTAGGAAATTACACTAGTGACATATCTCCAAAAATATTTTTAAAGTATACTTGCAAAGGGTTACTGATTGTGTCATTCTTTTAAGTAGTTTGATCTGGGTACAATCTCAATGTCCAAAAGTGGGACACTGATTAGAAACAACTAGGATACATTTACGCTGTGGAGAACCATGTGGCTGTACTTAAAAAAAAAAAAAAGAAAGAAAGAAAGAAAAGAAAAAGGAAAAAAGAAAATTGAAGATCTCTGTGAACTGATACATTGTGATTTCCAACATACATGGTAAAGTGAAGAAAAAATCAAGGTGTGAGGGAGTATCTACTGTGTCATCGTTTATTTAAGATCATTTCAGTAAAATGTGAAGTCATGGGAGCCAGCAAACCAGACACTCATTGCTCGCAAGGCACCTCTGCAGGATTTTCAACTTTCTTTCTGAAATCATATAGAGCCAATGCTCTCTTTTTAAAGCACGAGAAAGCCTGCCCCTAATTGTTGCAAACTATAAACACGCTGAGGAAAATCATGTAAGAACCAAGGTGATTTCCTCAGTATATCGATATTATTCCCTTTTACTGATAGCATATGAACCAAATAATGCATTGCAGCAGAATAGACTGTATTGCTAATAATTAGCTCTATTTCAAGGAAACAGGTTCCCCTAAGACCAATAAAGTGAGATAGAAGCCCTGCTCTGTCACTGGCTACTTCTGTGCCATGAGCTCGTGACTTAATTTCTCTGAGCCTCAGGTGCTTTTTCTTAATCTGTAAAACTAAGATATTAGTAACACTTACTCGTATGGTTGTTTTGACAATTAACTGAGATAACGCATGTAAATGCCTAGCACATATTCAATAAAAGTACCTATTACCACTGTCTCTGTTAGCATCGTGTCCTTTCTTTAACTGTGCCACAGCACTGAGCTCTGAGTCTATGTCATGCAAACACAAGTGTGCACACACACAGACACACACGAACACAGGCACAAATAGGTATGTCCAAACACTATCCAGTTTTGTATCTCACAGCTCCCTCTCCTTTCCTCCAGCTTGATGATCTTAGTTACTTTGTACATCAAATTCTAATGTTGATCGCGGGGGCTCTGCTCATCAAGTCCTTTCCACTTGAGTGTCCCACTCCCCATTTTTCAAATCCTATGTCAAGTCTAAACATCCCTTTAGCATTCCCCACATCACTCAGGACCCACTGTGCTTCCATAGTTCACTGGTCTACAGCAGGCTTGAGTATACTGACCTGTAATGTTCTTCAGCTGTTTTCTGTGTTTACATCATTACAGCAACAAGCTTTTAAGCTCTCCGAGAGTAGGAGCTGTCATTTATTCCTCTAATGTACCCACCACAATACCTGGCAATGTGTGTCATGTATTGTCCATTACCTACAAAGCTTTATCATGCTGAACTGATTTGAAATGTGTCTCACTATATTTTGTAAATATGTTTCAAGCATAAGGGATCAAGTATTACAGAGTGGTGCAGTAAAACTGACTACATATTTATAAAATCCCACCCCCGAGACTTGGTAACAAGGAATTTATGAATTATATTACACAAATTATGTCATCATATAATTTTGTTGATTAACCTCAAGGGGATGTTATCAGTTGTGGAAATTTTTTGACAGATTGTCATATTTCAATCCAAGTTATAACAGATTCTGACATTCTAAAAATCTTGATTTAATATGCCAGAAATAGACAGTGACTGTCACTGATGGTCTTGTCCTTATTAAACTAAATTCATTCCTTAGGGTCACAGCATCGCATCTCAGCAATGAGATTTCAACACTGGTTCTGATCCAGGTCAATGAATAAGATATCATGCACCCAGGCTTTACATAGAAATAATAAATGGATTTGTTTTTTCTCCTCTGGCTATCAGGTTCTTTTTTTCACCTCCATTTCCCAACAGTGTAAAGAAAAAAAAAAACACACAACTGCAAAATTCTAGATAGAATTGGGAAGGAATAATTCCTTAGTCA
This sequence comes from Ailurus styani, assembly GCA_002007465.1. NCBI lineage: Eukaryota > Metazoa > Chordata > Mammalia > Carnivora > Ailuridae > Ailurus > Ailurus styani. The sequence continues at coordinate 1,188,019 of LNAC01000495.1, read as the reverse complement.
AAATATAATCTTCCTTGGAAATCAGACATAAGTCTAAGGCGCAAAACAAAACAACAACAATGAAGTCATAAGCTGTGTTGCATGGTTTTCATTATATTAACATAAACTAAAGAGCATTTCTAACTCAACTAAAGTGTGCTTTATGCGTTAGCGGAGTAATAGCGCCCAAAGACATCCACATCTTAATCCCTAGAGCCTGTGGATTGGCAAATATAATTAATTTTAGGACCCTGAGATGGGAGGATTATCCTAGATTATTAAGGTGGGCTCAATGTAATTAGGAAAAGTGGAAGAAGGAGGCAAACACAAAGATGTGACTATGGAAGACTGGTCAGAAGGATGCTATGATGCTGCCTTTGAAAATGGAGAAGAGGCCGTGAACCAAGGAATGTAGGGAGCCTCTTAGAAGCTGGAAAAGGCAAACCAATGATTCTCCCACAGGGCTTCCAGAAAAGGAAGCAGCTCTGTTTCCACCTTGATTTTAGCCAGTGAGACCTGAGTGGGACCTCTCACACATACAGAACTCTAAGATATTTCCACTGTTTTAAGCAACAGAGTTTGTGTTAATTAGTTATGACAGCAATAAAAAATTATATACTTTACTTGCAATATAGTATAATCTCTATGAAGGCATAACCTTTGATGTTTACTGCTCATTTCCAAAACCCAACATAGTGCCTGATCCATAATACACTTAGGATTTATCCTTTGAATGAAATATTGATAACACATTTTCTATTTTACCATATAGTCCTACCATACTATCTACACTCACTCTCCCAATAATCTTATCCCTTATATTTAGGTATCATCAGCATCTCTTGAACTTTGTAGCTGGGGTAATATTTAGTAGCTTGTTGAAGATTATCCAGCTATGGTCAAAGCTGGAGACAAGGTCATTTGACTTTCCAGTGGCCTTTTCACCATAAGACTGCATGACCACCCAAATGCAGTTTGTAGAAAAAAGATGATGGATTGGCCAATCAAAGTCTCTAAACATGTCTCTAAAACAAGCTAACATTCTCTTTCTAATTACATTTGACTTTGAAGATAATTCAAATTAGGAATAAAATGACAACATCACACCTTAAAAAAAATGTCTTGCCATTCCACTTAAAAATCTCATCATTCAAAGGGAGAAGGTGCCCCAGGTTCTGTCTCCAGTTACAGAGAACAAAGCATTTTCTAGCATAGTGGGTCCTGGAATAAGAACTCCAAGACCCAGCAGTATCATTAGAGGAAATGTGGCCACTGCTTTAGCACTGCTGAAAAACTACCCCCACAGCCGGAAGTCCATGCCAGCGGCAAACAGGCCCACTCTCCCAGAATCAGGCCTCCAGAGTCACTTTGTGCACAGGAATCCTGCTTGGGTCTTCTTTGATACTATCCTGAGCTGCTTTGGTGGCTATATTAGTATACAGCAATATAACAAATTGCCTTGTTTGATTTGATTATTTTTGAAATCTGATTTGATTTGATTATTTTTATTTTGGGGGAATCTATAGCTGGATTTTATTTCATTTTTTAATTTTTATTTTATTTTTCAGTATTCCAAGATTGTTTATGCAACACACCCAGTGCTCCATGCAATATGTGCCCACCTTAATACCCACCACCAGGCTCACCCATCCCTCCATCCCTCTCCCCTCCATAACCCTCAGTTTTTTTCTCAGAATCCATAGCCTCTCATCTTTCGTCCCTCTCCGATTCCCCCCCACCTTAATTTTTCCCTTCCTTCTCCTGATGCCCTCCATGCTATCCCTTATCCACAAATAAGTGAAACCATATGATAATTGACTTTCTCTGCTTAACTTATTTCACTCAGCATAATCTCCTCCAGACCCGTCCATGTTGATATAAAAGTTGGGTATTCATCCTTTCTGATGGCTGCGTAATATTCCATTGTATATATGGACCACACCTTCTTTATCCATTCATCTGTTGAAGGGCATCTCAGTTCTTTCCACAGTTTGGCGATTGTGGACATTGCTGCTATGAACATTGGGGTACATATGGCCCTTCTTTTCACTACATCTGTATCTTTGATTGTGCAATTGCAGGGTCATAGGGTAGCTCTATTTTTAATTTTTTGAGGAATCTCCACAGTTTTCCAAAATGGCTTGTATTCCCACCAACAGTGTGAGAGCATTCCCCTTTCTCCACATCCTCTCCAATACTCGTTTCCTGTCCTGTTGATTTTGGCCATTCTAACTGGTGCAGGGTGGTATCTCAATGTGGTTTTGATTTGACTTTCCCTGATGGCTAGTGATGATGAACATTTTTTAATGTGTCTGTTGGCCATTTGTATGTCTTCTTTGGAGAAGTGTCTGTTCATGTCTTCTGCCCATTTTTTGACATGTTTATCTGTTTTTTGGGCATTGAGTTTGAGGAGTTCTTTATAGATCTTGGATATTAGGACTTTGTCTGTAGTGTCATTTGCAAGTATCTTCTCCCATTCCATGGGTTGCCTGATTTTAAGCAATAATACTCAGTTAACATTTCTCACGATTTCTGTCGATCATGAATTCCATCAGGACACAGCAGGGATGGCCTCTCTCTTCCACAATATCTGAGGCTAGACAATTCAGGAGTCTGGGGGCTACAGTCATCTGAGGGCTTGACTGGGGCTGGAGTATACACTTCTACTGTGGCTCACTTACGTGGCTAGCAAGTCAGTGCTGGATATTGACAAAAGACCTCTGTTTCTCTCTCTCTGGGCTTCTCCATGGGGTTTCATAGTGTCTTCCTGGTATGGCATGTGGCTTCTTCTAGAGTGAAAAATCTAAGAGGTCAGAGTAGAAGCTGCAATACATCTTATGACCTAAAGCCATATATGATCATTTCCACAGTATTCCATTGGTCACATAAGTCAGCCCTGATTCAGTGTAAAGAGGACTACCCAAAAGCATGAGTATCAGGAAGTAAGCATTATTAGGGGCTGTTTCAGGGGATGACTATCACATCAACAGAATCAAAGCACTTTGCTTTTAGAAAACATCGTAAGTCTTAGAACTAACAATCCTGCATACTCAGCAGAAAAAAAAAGTGATCAAGATTTTGTGCCTTATCAACCTTAGGTTTCTAAGGGAAGCAATCCTTTCTCATTCCCCAACTCCATTGTTCATGCACTCCCTAGGAAGTACTTTCCCTCCTGTGAGGACAATATAGAATATTAATTAGTCAAGATAAGCTAGAAAGGTAAAGGGTTGACTGTAATAAACAAAATTCCCAATTTCAGTGGCTTCTTTTAATTAATGTTGCACAGAACAATGAAGGTCAGTGGTTCTGCTGGAAAGCTCTTCCTTGATAAATCAGGAATCCATCTTCTGTATGACCACCACTGTCATTGGGGAAAGGGAAAGAGTGTGGAGGATTGTCCAGGGAGATTCACAGTCAGACAGGAAAGAGCATACATCATTTATACGGGTTATAGTCACATGGGAGTTCATTCACATGGACCCAAAATAACTGTAAGGAAAGTTAGAAAATGCAGTCCTCTTTAGTTCCCAGGGGGGAGGAAATGGGATTACTGAGAATCTAGATACCCCACTAACAGTTATGTGCTACACTGCGCTATCCAAGTCGATCTGCTACTTTGATCTCAGCGATCTTTTAAAAATATCTTAGTGGATCATGTTAATTCTGTTTTCAAACTATTACTCAGGATAAAGACAAGGCTCCATAGCAAGGCACTCAATGCCCTTGATCACTGGCCCTAACTTCTCCCACCACAATTCATCCCCTCCACCTCATTCAGTCTTAATTCTTCCTTCCCTCTGGCCTATTCATTCACATGAGCATGAGGTACCAACCTTGGATTTTAGTTGTATAATGACTATTAACAAGTCCTTTAACTCCTCCCAGTCTCAGTTTCATCATTTGTAAAATGCTGAAAAATAATATCCACCTCAGAGTTATTGTGAAAATTAAGTGAGAAAATATATAAAAAACATAGTACCTGGAACATAGGAGTAACTCAATAAATTCCGCCCATTCAGCTAATTATTTTCCTTCCCTTTTTCTATGTGGTCAAACTAATGAGCTTGATGAATAGTAATATACCACTGTAATTAGTAGTAGTAGTACAAATTTCGTATTACTTGGAGAGAAAGTGTGAGTGACAGCAAGCTTCGATTTAAACTCAGTCATACTTGTTGGATTTAATCCCAGGCTTTACCACTTTCCTGCTTGTGAGCTTGGAAAAGTTATTTAAATTTTTTGGAATCTCGGTTCCCAGCCTTGCTAAGTCTGTTAAGTAAAGATAATAAATATACTCATTTCATGGTATTTTTTGAGGATCAACTGAGAAAATTAATGTAAAATACTTTTTGATTTCTCTTTCATAATGCTTAATAAATAATAGCTATTATTATTTTATAATTACATTTAATGAATTCCTATCATGGGACAAATATTATGCTAGGTATTGCATCCTTATAATCATTCCTGTTTTTTTTTTTTTTTTAAAGATTTTATTTATTTATTTCACNTTATTTATTTATTTTTTTTTAAAGATTTTATTTATTTATTTCACAGAGGGAGAGAGATCACAAGGAGGCAGAGAGGCAGGCAGAGAGAGAGGGGGAAGCAGGCTCCCCGCTGAGCAGGGAGCCCGATGCGGGCCTCGATCCCAGGACGCTGAGATCATGACCTGAGCCGAAAGCAGAGGCTTTAACCCACTGAGCCACCCAGGCGCCCTCATTCCTGTTTTAATGAAAGAAAAAAAACAAAAAACAGTGAGGCTACCAAAAGTTAAGTAACCACCCCAAGACCACACTGTTATTATATTTGTGTTGAGGCATAAGGACAGAGCAGTTGGACTCTGGCATCTGTGCACTTCCCATTATATCCCTCTATCTGCCAAATTCAATGAACATTTCTTCAAAAATATGTGTTCGCACTGCGGGTATTTAAACATAATGAAAGCACATGTCCCTGTTATGACCGCGGCAGAACTGGAAACTTGATTTCTACAATTAGAGCGAATGGGAAGTGCAGAATACAAGCATCCCTCACTGTAGCATGACTTTCAAGGGACCCACCCTGACACATCCCTGAAGACATTGTCCACGGATGCCAAGGCAGCTCTCCAGCTCTCCCATCAAGAAGCCAAGGGGCATCATGGGCCCTTTCCAGGTTGGCTGGTATTAGAACTGCTTTTAAACAGTGATCCAAGTTTCCTCTAATCTTGTTATTCAAAGAAACTATACTTGCCCCTACCACAGGCTTTGTTTTGCCAGGACCTGTCCCCTAAAACATTTCAAGTCAGGCCTACCATGCCGCCAGCACCCTCATGTATAAGCTTAACTTTCTGTGGCTCCGGCCGGGGAAGAAATTGGGTAGTGAAGGCATCATGTATTCCTTAGTGTTCACTTAGTTTTGCTTTGTTTACTTGTGTGTTTGGGCCAGAATTGGTCAAAACAGATGCTAAGATGTAAAACCCTTTACGAGGGTTGTCTAGGACATGCCTAAAGATTTGCCATTCCAGTAATGTCCTAGGACTTCAGGGAGTTGATTTGTTGTTGGAGGTGAATTGATCTGTAAAAGGTTACCCACCCATTCTTCCCACCCAACTTTAAGTATAACTACTTCCTTGAAGACTTTTCTGGAAATTCTAAGTGTGCAGCGACTGCCTGTGGGCTAGCACTGCTCATTCCACACTTAGGTACATGGTGGCTTTTGATATTATTCATTCAATTAATATTTGTTGAGTACTTATTCTATTCCAAACAGTGTTCTAGATGTTGAAGAAACATCAATAAGTAAGACAAAATCCCTACCTTCCTGGAACTTAGGGTCTAATAAAAGAAGCAGATGATAAATACAGAGATACTTATAAATGTCAGGAAAAAAGGAAACTGGATAAAGGCACAAAGGTTTATGGAGAGGGAGGACTGTTTTACCACAGTGATCAGGGAAGGCCTCTATAATGAAGTACCCCTTGAGCCCAGACCTAAGTGAAGTTAAGCCATATAAATGGGTGAAGAGTGTTCAAATGAGAGAGAAGAGTCCTGAGATGTCTACATGCATAGTGTGCTCAAGAAACAGGAAGCAAGTTAGTCGGTGTGGCTGAAGTCCGGTGAGGTCTAGGGAGAAGACTAGGAAATAAAGTCAGAAAAAGAGGCAGAGAGAAAAGCAAGTACAACTGCTAGATTTTCCTCTACAAGTAAAGATAATCTGTTGGAGAGTAGAAAGCAGGAAAAAGAGATGATATAATATACACTTCTGAAGAATCTCTCAGATGTATAGAAGAAAGATCAGGGTCCAGGGTCACTGGCAACACTGGAAGCTGGAAGACAGGAAGACAGGTTAGGAGGTATTATGGTGGTCCATGGAGAAGACAGAGGTTTGCACTAAGTCTGTCTAACACTAATTGACATACAACACTGTAAGTTTACGGTGTACAGCATCATGACTTGACCTATGTGTATTGTGAAGTGATTATCACAGTGAGTTTAGTTAACATCTGTCATTTAATACAGATAAAAAAAGAAAAGAAAAGAAAACATGTCTTTTTCCTTCTAATGAGAACTCTTAGGATCTACTCTCTTAACAACTTTCAAATATACTGACAGCAGTGTTAGATATAGTCATCATGCTGTCCATTACATCCCCAGTACTTATGTATCTTATAACTCAAAGTTTGGACCTTTGACCAGCTTCATTCAACTTCCCCACCCCCATGTCCCACCTCTCAGAATGACAACTCTGGTCTCTTTTTTCTATGAGCTTTCTTTTTGTTTTTGTTTTCTTTCATATTCTACATATAAGTGAGGTCATCCAATATTTGTCTTTGTCTGACTTCTTTCACTTCACATAATGTCCTCAAGGTCCATCCATGTGGGTCCAGATGTCAGGATTTTCTTCCTTTTTATGGATGAATAATATTCCATTGCATTTATATACCACATCTTTAGCTGTTCATCCTTTGATGGACTCTTAGATTGCTTCCATGTCTTGGCTATTGTAAATAATGATGCTATGAACACAGGGGTACAAATATCTCTTTGACATGGTGTTTTCATTTTGTTCAGATATATATTACCAGAAGTGGAATTACTGGATCATATGATAGTGTTATTTTTAATTTTTTGAGGAATCTAATATTATTCTTTGACTCTAATATTGCTTACAATGGTTTATGCGTTTTGCTTCATTTCCAAGTGAGATTGTAAGTAATCATTGACTGGGATGGGGTCCCCCGAGAGGAAGATGGGCATGAGTGGGGTTAAAAAAGGAGGGATTGGAACAGTTGCCCCAAATGACATTTCTTAGTAGTTCCCAGAGCATTTGGAACAAAGCTGTGTGATGCACAAGATAGAACTCAGTATGTGCTGGTTGAAAAAATGATGTATACATTTCCAATAAGCACATTGAAAGTTGGGTTAGCATAATGTTGGGCAGTCTTTCTGCTGCAAGTAAAATTCTTAGTGCATAAAACTTCCTTTGGAGGTATGATGGGAAGCTTCATAGACATGATAAATATAGTATCTGTGTGAGGCTGTACAGTGAGAAGTGGGGACTTCAGAATGCCAGTATAGGACTGACTTAGGGAAGGAAATATCACTGGAAGTAGTTATTAAAAAACTTTACTTTCCAAATAAAAAACAATATTCTTTTTTTCCAATGTATATATATTTTTTATTTTATTTTATTTCATATATATATATATATATATATATATATTTTAAGATATATTCTTAAATGTCATCATATAACACATGCTGGTTGCTTTCTTTCTTTTTTTCCTGTGCTGGCTCTTCTACGTCTGATGCTTTGCCCCTTCCTCTGCTCCTTCTTCTCCCTTCCCCCATCCATATTACTCCCATGTCTGCAACTATAGGCCCCGCCAAGTATCTGTACCTGTGTTAAAACTGCAGTTTGTTTCTTTTTAATATTTTTCACCAAGCCCTTAGGATCACTTATCAACACGTACACATATATATGTCTGTGTGTCTGGGTTTTGCCTATGTGGCATAATATCACTATCTGCATCTTGTTCTGTTATTTACCGTATACTCATAAAAATTCCTCGAAGCCAACTGGTAAAACTCTAGTTCATTCTTTTTATTGGCTACATAAAATAGCACAGTACGGATGTGCCATAATGCAGTTTGCCATTGTGCTATTTAAAATCAATCTGGTCTTGGTTAAAAATTTTTCCCTTTCCTCTAGACTGGATATGTGGTCTTCTATAATTTTCTTCTAAAATATTTATTATTTCATTTTAAAAATGTTAAAGCTCTTAATTCATGTGCATATTAATTTTGGATATCTGGTGTGGTAGCCATTTGTGCCAACCCTATTTATTAAGTAAACTACCTTTTGTCTTTCAATTGATTATAGGCTTTTTTTTAATAGAGTAAATGTTCATATAAGAGTAGTATTTTTTCCTGTATTTTAATTCTCTTCTACTGATCTATACATCTAGTGTTATGCTGTTGCCACATTTATCTAATTGCTGTGACCAGGGCACTGTGATGTTGCCTAAAACACATCTTCCCTCACTTTGCTGCTTTTCACACTATTCTCGACTACTGTCATACATTTATTCTTTCCTTAGATCATTTATACAACTCTCCCAAAGCTTAGATTATAATTGTAATTACATGAAATGCATATGCATTAGAAATTCTCACTGATATTTGCCTTCCCACTGAAGACTATGGGTGTATTTTTCCATTTGTTCCATCCTATCCCATTTGTATGTTTTCTGAGCTTTTTACTTGTATTATCCTTAAGTGTTTCATGGTTTGATCTCTGAGATCTTGTCTTAAAGCTGCTTTTACACAGGGGAAGTAGTCCTTGCATTGCCTTATTTGGGGTAAATTGGGGGCAGTGCAGAGGAAGATCTCATTGGTGGGGACAAATTCTTCTGAGACACCTCACAGCAGTTCACTTGCCTGATTCTCTCTCCCCAGCCAGCTACTGAGTTTCCTAACACAAAAGGAAAAATTAAGCACTGTTCTCTGGCTTTAGTATCTGCTCCGTTTGGCTTTGATCATAGTCATTTTAATGTTCTAATTATTGTCATTTCCAGTGCATGTACCACGTGTGGTCCTTATTTTTTTACACAGGTGGTTCTCAGGGAATAATGCCAAATGGGGCTTTTGGGCATTTTTCTTTAAAGAGTTATTGTGGGGCAGAGAAGGAGTAGGAACACACATACCAAAATTAATAATATTTCCACTGTAAAGAGATTAAGATATTCACCGTAAGAATTTCCTACATATGTAGACTAACTTTAAGGGCAAAAATAAAAATTAACTCATTAGCTATGACTCTCAATTTCTATGCATAAATATGTTTTGTTTTTTACTTGCTAGGCACCTGTGCTAATAAAATCCTTGGATTCTGAGTTTGATAGCAGTCTTAATAAAAGTAAGATTATAGAAGCAGCAATAAAACCTATCATGCATGATTAAGTATGGAGGGGCAAATTAATTTGGCACTGCTTTGACAGAAAATTTCCCTTTGTTGTGCTTATATGCCTGTATTTTGTACGAATGGCTTTTGTGATTCCCTAGTTTAATCATGCCTGTAAGGTGATGAGCTACATGCTCATGACAGAGTATCAAACTCAGATATTTACTCAGGAAATACATAGAAGGCGTAGCAGGCACAGGAGCCCAAGCTTTCTGTGGCATCTACACGAAAAGGAAGGCCTAATATTTTTCAAAACACTGGATTACTCTACATTTGAGATATCCTTTTAAGGAAAAATGTTCAACGTAATACTTTAATAGCAGAAGATGGGAAGTTTTTACAACTTAACATTAAGATTGAGAAAGCAAAGTCTATTAAGGTTAAGGAAAAATGATGGCAAATTATACATCCCATGGTTTCCCCCAATATCCACCTTCTATTCCATGAATAGTTTTGTGGTACATGGAGAGTTGAAGACAAAGAGATGACATTTTTTTTTTGAGACAGTAGGAAATTCAGAACAAGGGTAGAATTTAACATCTCTCTTATTAAGATGATTAAGAGAGTGTGCTGATTAAGAACGTGAAATGTGCTGTTAAATCATTTTTGGAATCCAATAATATTCCAAGTTCATAGGCATCGTGATATAATTATGATAAATGTAATTAATGAGAGGAGGACAGAAACTTATGTTCATATATAATGTGTAGGCAATTACCTAAAGGTGAACTGGTAGAACTACTAGTTACCTGCTTCACTGCATTGGCAGTTACACTGTATTCTAGTGTAAAATAAACAATTTCCATATACACTTTTGTCCTATCTAAATGTGACTTTCCTATTTCCTTTCTTATATGCAGTGATCAAAGAAACCTTAGTTGATGTTAGTTCTCAGGAAATGTAAGATACTATCTAGGTTACTGTATGGCCAGTTTCAGCCCAATTTATTTGTGGGAAGATGACAAATCACTTTCTTTGCATTTACACCACAATAATACTTTACATTTGCTTTGATATACTTCCATTTGATACCATATCATTTGCATTGATGATATGGGATTTTCTTGAATTTCATGAAAGACTTCACTCTCATCAATGGCTCATACCCCATATATACTGTTTTGTAATTGAGAAAAGATGATAAATATCTCAGAATAGGAAATCATTCTTGATTCAGGAGGTCTGACATGAGGTTCCCATCCTACTGAGTTTTAATTCTAATGAATCGCATCTTCTGGGGAAGGAGTATCTGCATTTTAATTTGCGGGGAGGGGGAAGCCAAAGAATGAAATTCTCAGTGTGAGGCTGCAAATACTAGTGAAGATTAAAACAGGCAACAATGAAGTTTTCTACCCGGCCATACTATTCTACCTAAGAAAATAATCAAACAAAGCACTAAATTCTACATACCAATCTCTACCTGATGACCAGACCATGGAATTCCCACAGAAATAGTCCAGAACTGGAAATGTCTTTTAAAAAGAAAACTATCCCTAGGACAGTTCTTCTGACTCAAAACCTTAGCAAGAAGAATAGTCAGTGCTACTACATAGTTCATTATCCAAACCAGGATGGCTTTGAAAATGAAAGAGGTAATATTATAATTACGCCAGAATGTAAGGCAAAACCAGGACTGTCCTAGGCAAACTAAGCCTAACAATAATGTATTATCAACAGTGAAACTGCCCTGAGTGGAATGTTTTTTACCAATTTGCCCCACATCTTACCTTGGTGCAAGAAATCTTTCTTTTAAATTGTCAACATGGTCATAATGCCTCTACAGATAGTGGATAAGATTTATTAAGTATTCTGTGCTCATACCACAAATACATTTGACCTCCGGGCTGAGAATTTTACATGCATTATCTCATTTAATCCTCACTTACTACTTTTAACCCTTATTTTATAGTTGAGAAAACTAAAGCACCAAGAAATTAAAATGCTGGTGACCATTTGAGTGGCAAAGCCCAGCTATGAATACAGTAAGATTCCGTAATCTATACCCTGAAATAATAAATTTTATTCTTTCATCATAGTTGCCTTTAAATATTACAATCACAATTGTACATAACTTCACCTTTCTCCATTCACAACAGACCTTGGTAATCTATCCCTACATGGCCCAGGCACGGCCACAAAATTCTTCTCGACACAACACTCCAGGAAACAACTATCAATGATCGGATCTTCCCATAGACGTTCAACTAGTCCAGCTCCCTACTTTTACAAATGGGAAAACTGAAGCCCCATTGTTCTTGCTGAGGCTGACACTGTTACTATCCACCCAGCATCATTCTCTACCCCTTTTTTCCTGCCACCCAAAACTCAGTTTTGTTTAACTCCTAGGTGGCCACATGTAACAGAAGAAGCTGGGCTTTCTGTAGGCCCAGGACATAAATTTGGATTAGTCCAAACTGATCATCAGGATGTCAGCATTCCCTTTATCAATGGTCAACTTGGGAATGAATATGAGACAAAATTCTGGCCCATGAGATGAGAGATTATTAGCTACTGCTAGCTAGGGAGAGGTAACTCTGGAAAACTTTCTTCTTGAAGAAGAAACACATGAGAAGATACAGTCATCTTCTTCCGTCCTCTTCTTCCTGCCATGGGATACTATATAATCCTTCAGGAAAGGTATCATTTAGGATCTTATTAGCCATGAAACCAAAGTCTGAAGTTAACAGTTATTATATCATGTGGTTGACCAGAAACACTCCATTCATTTTCTATCATTACATGACAAATTCCCCGCCAAACTTGGCAGTCTAATACAACACACATTCGTTACCTGTTTTCGTGACTCAAGGTTTTAGGTATGACAGAGCTGGATCTTCTCCTCAGGGTCTCACAAGGCTGTAATCAAGGCATTGGTCAGGGTACATTTTCACCTGGATTCTCAATTGAAGGAGAATCTACGTCCAAACTCATTCACAACATGGGCAGAACTCATTTCCTTGCATTTGCATGCCTGAGGGTTCTGATTTTTTTTTTTTTCTGACTGTTGGCTAGAGGCCACCCTCAGGTTTTACAGGCTGTCCACAGTTCCTAGAAGCCAGCTGCAATTCCTGGACACATGGGCTTCCCTAACATGCCTACTTCATTAAGGCCTCAAGGACAGTCTTTGTGTTTTCTGGAGCTACTTGTGTGAAAGAGAAGGAAAACAATGATTTTCCAAAAGGAAAAATAAATATGGGAGCCTGGCTTCAAAAGTGACTTCATGGTTTAACTCAGTGGTGTACGAGCCACCTTGGACAAACTGGGTAATGAGTAAAGGGAAAATTTTCTCTCTTCTTCTGTGGTCACTTATAATGAGTAGAAAGGAAGAAGTGGATCCAGAGAAGGCACAGGATAAACATTCATACATTGATTTGTATATACATTTATTTCATTCCTACATCCATCCAACAGATATTAGGGAGCACAGAATATAAGGGATAAGAGCTCTGGCAGATGAAAAGATGAATCATACACAGTATAAAATCTAATCAGAGCAGGGAGAAGCAAGAAATACAAGTAAGTATAAAATAATATAGGAACGATTAAGCACCATAGAAGATGAGCATGCCTTGGCAAAGACAAACGCCTGATTGCACTACCACTAAAAGCTAAGCTTGCCTAGAGGTAAAAGAGCCTTCACCCAGCAAGAACCAAAAGGTAAATCAGTACATTCAAAAACAGGGTGGGACAGTGTTCCAGGTAGAGAAACAGGTAAACAAAGGGAAGAAGAAGGAAAGTGTTTAGTATATGAGGATATGTACAAATGAGAGCTTATGGTACAGTGTGACAGGAAAACAACACAGAAAGCTCACAGCTTAAAACCAGGAGGATTGCAAAGGCAGTGAGTGAGTAGAAAGGAAATGTGCCAGAGTCTGTTCCATTCATTCAGGACTTTTTTCATGAGACCACAACTCACTTATGCCACCTCAGGATGCTTTATAAGAGCTAGGGCAACCAGCAGATAGAGGGGTTTCTGGACCCAGTACGAGTTTAAATTAAAAAAAAAATAAATTATTGGAGTTTGCCTTATCACGATTACCAACAAATAAAAGAAGTATTGAATTTACTCACAGGGAACCATCTTAAATGTAGTGATGTGATACATGATGGCTGCCTTGGTCAAGCAAGGCTACACCTTAAATGGAATCCTTTACGTTCTCCCACTTTTCTCCCTTCCCTGTGCCTCTCTCTGAAACTTCAGTCATTTGATGGGCTCGCAGACACCTTTCAGTCCTTCAGTACCTTCTCTCAGAAGCATCTCATTCCAGAAAAGGACAAATAGCTCATGGTAATTTTTCTCTTAAAGGGATAAAATCTTAAGACATAGTAAAACTGTAAGGGTGGTAACTGTGGACATGAACTAAGAGCCAAAGCTTTACTGCAATGGGGCACTGAGCTTGGCTCCCAGAGCATCCTCTAAGATGGGAATCCTAAAACCCTTGCACACTGTTCACCAGGGTCTCCATGTTTCATATGTGTAATCTGCTTGGCAGTTAAGATGCCCTCACATGCTCTGTACCTCTTCCCTCCTCCAAGGTTATTTGACATTGGCCAACTCAGATCTGGTAGCCTTTTGGGGATTTTAAAAGAGAAGAGCATTGAGGGGCTGTGTGTGTTTATTTCTCTGTGTGTCTCCTCCTATGTAATGCAGTAGTCAACAAATTACATGAAGGCATATGAGTCTACATGGGGTTTTTGGCAGAGCAAATCATTGGATTTGTGAGCATGTGCATGGATGTCTGGCATAGTTTCTGAAGTATGTGCTTTTCGAATGAAATTTTTTTCCCACCTTTTTGCTTCTTCCTGAAGACTCACTATCCAGCTCTTCTGTACTCACATCCTAGAACAGAATACAACCTTCACAGAGATTATCATTAATGTTGGAGATAGCAATAAACAGTATTCCACTGAGACCCAATGTGGAGTCTGTTAATGAAGAAAGAGATTAGTTTTATTTTCATGTCATTTTCAAAAATATAGATAGTCTCATGCTAGATGAAATAAGTAAGCAAACATTCTGCAGATCAAATTTTAACCCCCAGCATGAGAGACTGAAGTGGGAGCATCGGGTCTACAGTGTTTGGCAAACAGTAGAGAATAAATTAATGAATGAGGTTTATATTTATTTTTTGGCTTGTCACAGTTGATATCTGCAAGCATGCCAGGATACTACTACTACTGTTTTAATGAAGTCTTGAACAGGCAAAATATGACACGACTTCCATTTTTTTAAAGATTGATTCATTTATGAGAGAGAGAGAGAGAGAGAGAATGTACATGCAAGCAGGGGGAGGGACAGAGGAAGAGAGGGAAAGTCTCAAGCAAACTCCCCCCAGAGCCCAGAGCGCAATGCAGAGCTCCATCTCACCACCCTGAGATCATGACCTGAGCTGAAATCAAGAGCCAGACATTTAACCAACTGAGCCACCCAGGCGCCTCTGGCACTACTTCCATTCTGAAGAGCACATCTGTCAACATGCACCTTTGATTTCTAAGACAGTCAATTAGCCAACACATTCAGTGGATGCCTTCTCTGCATCAGGCACTCTTTAAGAACTGGAAATACAGAGCTAAATAAGTTACTTCAAGTCTCTTCCCTTAAAGACAGTTTGTGTGTGAGGCAGTGGGGGACAGCCCATGGTAAAGGGTGGGGGCATGTAGGACATGTGTGTCAGACATTCAAAAAGACAAACCAACACTCAAAATCCTTTGCCATTAGGGAAATGAAGATCTCAACAACAGAGACACCACTGCATATATATGAAAATGAGTAAAACTTTGAAAAATGACAACACCAGTTGCTGGAGAGAATGAGGAGCACCAGAAACTCTCATTCACCGCTGGTAGGAACATGAAATGATAGTCACTTTGGACAATGAACAGTTTGGCCATTTCTTCGGGAGCTAGCCAGTCTTAGGAAGCAACTGCACTCTTAGATATTTATTCCAACTGGCTTGAAAACTTGGGTTTATACAAAACATACATATGAATATTTAGAACAGTTTATTCATAATCACTGCAATCTGGAAGCAACCAAGCCATCCTCCAATAGGTGAAGAGTAAACAAACTGGTATGTTCACACAATGCAGTATTTAATAACAAAAAGGAATGAACCAACAAGCCACGTAAAAACATGGATGTCTATCACTGAGTGAAAGAAGCCAGCCTGGAAAACTACATTCTGTATAATGTTATTTATATGATATTCTGGAAGAGGCAAAACTATAGTGATGGTAAATAGGTGGATGGCTCTATAAGCCTAAAATTATTTTTAAATACAAAGTTTATTTAAATAAAAAGGCAACCAACACAGATGATAAGTCTGGAGAAAGAATAATAAATTCACTTTAGATATGTTATATTGGAGGTGTTTAAGAAAGTTCTAGGCGGAGATATGCATTTATTCACTTATTCATCATATATTTACTGAATGACTACTATACACCAGGCATGGTTCTGTGCATTATACAAAAAACAACAACAACAACAACAATAAAAACAAAAAACAAAAAACAACAACCCTGTTTTCATCAATCTATAATGGAAAAGATAAATGTATAGTAAATAATTGTAAAATGGACATAATATTACATATTGGTATTGCCATGAAGGATTGTGATATGAAAGGGTATTAAGAATCTGATACATAAAAAACAATTTGGTTTGTGTGTCTAAAACTGAGAATAGGTTTCTAATACAGAGACAGAGGTCATTCATGAGCCTATAAAAACCCACACAACTCTGGTTATTCTATTTGGCTCCATCCTATGAGGATCTGAACTCATCAGTGGTGTCAAAAAACAGAACAGAATCCATTTCTTCTTTGGAGGTAATAAAGGTCCAAATCTCTTGGCTCTGGAATGATCCTGGATGTTGGTAATCAAGGCTGAGTATTTAGAACTCTAAATGAAAACAGAGGGTGAAGCTATTGAAAAAGAACCAGAATTTGAGGTGGTATATTCTAAATGGCTATGAACAAACCCATCTGAGGAGCTAATAAAAATATATGGCCCCTCCACTGGGCCCCATTGCCAAAAAATTCAGGTTAAGTAGACGAGGGCCGGATTTCTTCCAGATGATTCTGATGTCTGGTGTTGGGTTAGAGTTGAGAGGATAAAGATACAGGTAAGGGTAATGCAATTAGCAGATGCAGTCAGGCAGCTGGGGTCACAAGAGTGAAAGAAGATATATGAAAGGTAACATTAACTGGCACAAGACAACTGATGGCATAAAGACAGAGAAAATGAGAGATGTTGGGCCTGACAGAACTGGGAGGGGATGCACCTAGGAGGAGAGTCCAGGGTATTATTTTAAGGATACTATAAACATATCTTAACAGAAAGGATGAATGGTGGACCAGGATGGGAGCGTAGAGTATCAGAGACCCCAGCAGGCATCAAGAGAAAAACATGAGCAGCTTTCAGAGCATGGGGCGATTACCTGGGCAGTCCTTCCAGTGATGTGGAGGAGGCAACAAACCAGCAATTGTGAGGGGTTTGAAACTTCCTCAAGCCTGAGATCTGGTGGTAGAGTAGACACCAACAGAAACCAACTCTGGTCACTGAAGCAGGAAATACACTGACTAAAAGGATGGGTGGGAAGCTCTCTAAGGTGGGTGAAACAGGAGGTCTCCCCAGATGTGCATAGACCACTGGGCTCCCAGAAACCATATAGAGGAGGCTGATCCTACACTTTCTAGGTTTTCTGTATTTCCTACAAGAGTTGCTGTAAGGAGGAAGCAACAAGCCAGCTGATGAAAATGTCACAGGCAATCAGAGCCAATCTAGACCGTGAGTGACTTGGCGCTGCTCACAGGAGAACTGGCCTCAGAACTTAGGCTGGGGTGAGCCTATACATGGCATTGTGATGCCCCACCATCATCCACAAGGGACAGAGGAAATGCGAAGTTTCACAATATTGAGGCCTGATCAAGCTACAGCAATGGTTTCAAAGCTAGGGTGTCAATTTCAAAAAAAAAAAGATTATTATAGGCAGAATTCAATAACTTAAGAAAGCTGATATTGCACCAATCCTGGCCATATCTTTCTGAAGAATTCTGCTATCATCTTGATTCAGTGATATCCAATATCTCAGAATACTCAGAATCCTGTATCTCAGAATACTCAGCAATTAATGACTTACCCTACAAAATGACATATGGCATCTCTGTCAGTTCAGTTCCCTTCTTATTTACATCTTATGCTTTGTCTTATCATCTGTATTATACTTCCCTAAAGGCAAAGACTTCTGAAGTTTGCCATTGTATTTCTCCGCCCCGAAGTGCTTTGCAAAATACTAAATGCACAGGAAGTAGCCAGTAATTTTTGTGAAAATAACAATGGATTTGGAGGGAGACAGAAAGGAAGGGAGGTGGGGGGGGATGAATGGATGGATGGGTGGACACATGGATAAATATATTCTACAGAATCCCCTGCATTTCTTAAGGGACAGTCGGGTCAATCTCAAAGGAGTTGATGAACAAACATTTTATTTCTCCAGCACATTTGGGATCATATCCCTATAGATGGGTCAAAGGAAAACTAAATTTCTGACTTTAGCTGTTATTTAGTTGAATTCTGTACCCCCACCCCGGCCAAATAAGATATGTTAAAGTCCTAACGTCCTGTACCTCAAAAGCAGATCTTACTTGGAAATAGCTTCTTTACAAGTAATCAAATTAAATGATCTTATTAGGGTGGAGCCTCATGAATTCAGTATGATTTGTGTCCTTTTAAAAAAGGGAAATTTGGATACAGACGAGTGAAGGGACAATAGGGGAAAGACAGCCATCACAAGACAAGAAACGTCCAGGAGAAGGGTGTGGGACAGATCCTTCCCTACCAACCTGAGGGGAACATGGCTCTGCCAACACCACGACTTTAGACTTCTGGCCTCCAGAATGAGGGGGAATAAATTTCGTGTCTTTAAAGCATCCAGTTTGTGGTACTGTGTTATGGCAGACCCTAGCAAAAGAATACAGTCACGAATAACTAATTTGTGGTGGGGGAGATAAATGTCTGAATGCATGTGTATGCCTGTTTCCCTTACTATGAGAAATACTTTTGATCATTTTGTTCCTATTCTTTTTATAGAAAACTCCTGACAATAATCTTAGAAGCTTTTTCCCAAACTTACAAAGTACAGAATTCACTAGCTGTAAGTAAAGAAAACTGGAAACACCACATAGATAACCCTTTCAAGGCATTTTGCTATCCAGGGGGAAAGAGGGGGAAAGATGGGAAAACTTAGTATGCTTGTTTTTGTTTTTGTTTGTTTGTTTGTTTCTTAGTTTTTTTAAATTTTTTATTTTTTTATTATGTTTTGTTAGTCATCATACAGTATGTCATTAGTTTTGATGTAGTGTTCCAAGATTCATTGCACATAACATCCAGTGCTCCATGCAATACTTGCCTTCCTTAATACCCACCACCAGGCCAACCCATCCCCTCACCCCCTTCCCTCTAAAACCCTCAGTTTGTTTCCCAGAGTCCACAGTCTCTCAGGGTTTGTCCCCCCTCTCCGATTTCCCCCCCCTTCATTTTTCCCTTCCTTCTCCTGATGTCCTCCATGGTATTCCTTATGTTCCACAAGTAAGTGAAACCATATGCTAATTGACATTCTCTGCTTGACTTATTTCACTCAGCATAATCTCCTCCAGTCCCATCCATGTTGATGCAAAAGCTGGGTATTCATCCTTTCTGATGGCTGCGTAATATTCCACTGTGTATATGGACCATGGAATGGGAGAAGATATTTGCAAATGACTCTATAGACAAAGGGCTGATGTCCAAGATCTATAAAGAACTTCTCAAACTTAGTGTGTTTGTATGCTAATAAGGATATTCAGTAGACCAGAAAAACCTGGGTGAATGGCATCTTTGCATTGATTAAGATGGAACAGAATTCAGTGAAAGGGTGACATGCTAGCCTGTGTACATGTACGTGTAGTAATAGGTTTTTTTCTCTCTCTCTTCTCCATACTTCTGAAACATTATTTTTAAAAAACTACAAAAATCCTATATTAAAACTTTACCTTGCCAAAGAGAGGAATTAGGGGGTGATTAATCTTATTATAAAAGAACCTTTTAAATAGCAAGCTCCCTCAGTGCCTTTAAAGGATTTTTAATATTGAATTTGCACTCCACTTTTTAAGGAGCAAGTCTATTGCATAACACTGGGTACATCTGTATACAATTATAGAGCACAGAAGTAAAGAGACATGTGGCTACATAGTTGTGCCTATAGTTTAGTAAATTAAGGTATAATACAGGGCATTCCCCTACAGACTTAGAATTTAATAATTTGGGGAGATTGTTTTGTTTAATTTCATCCTGGCAGGATTATGGGATGGAGTTTGCTGACATGTTAGACTATTTTTCACCTGAGTTGATGATGCAGCTGTCTGAGAATATTTTGTTTTTTTCATAAATTAATAAGCTCAAATGTAATTTTTGGTCTCCTTCACTGCCTCTGTGCTTTTATATATTCTGCACAAGCGCCTCAATGTTCCATTCTATTTTAACTATAAAATATATTAATGCATTAAAGGGAGGTGGTAACGTTTATCATAAAGTTATAGTTTTTCCACTTTGCTTTCCAAACCCAGTTAAGTTAGCGGCACAAAGCATAGTTCCTTTATAATGCGTATGTTCATAGCAAAAGCATATAAATACTCCACCCACCAAAACGGTTCATAAAGAAAATGTTATAAGAAGGGATATTTTAGGTAACATCAGTACATATGTGTAAACCTCATATAACTTAGGCCATAAATTCACAGGATCTCAAACTCTTTCTGCTGAGAAGTTCATACAAACTTCTTAATGAGAGCAGAAGAAAAGCACCTGCTGGCAACTCCTCCTCTGTAATTATTATATTGGTGGAGTTCCTGCTTTACCTACAAGGAAATGGAGCCTAATTAAATTACAGCTCTAATGATACCAAGGAAAAA
This sequence comes from Ailurus styani, assembly GCA_002007465.1. NCBI lineage: Eukaryota > Metazoa > Chordata > Mammalia > Carnivora > Ailuridae > Ailurus > Ailurus styani. The sequence continues at coordinate 1,167,641 of LNAC01000495.1, read as the reverse complement.
TTAACAGTGAAAAATTCAGCCAATCATCTGAATCTTCATCCTACAATATGGTGGCCATAATCCAAATGTGTCTACTGAACACCTGAAATATGGCTATTCTTTAAATTTTTTTAAAAGAATTATTTATTTATTTATTTGAGAGACAGAACAAGCAGGGGAGGGGAAGAAGTAGAGAGAGTCTCAAGCTGACTGCATTGACCATGGAGTCCAAAGCAGGGCTCGATCTCAGGACCCTGAGACCACGACCTGAGCCAAAACCAAGAGTCAGACGACACCTAACCAACTGAGCCGTCCAGGTGCCCCCAAAATATGGCTACTCTTTATTGAAATGCGATTTAAATGTAAAATAGGCACCCAATTCCCAAGACACAGAATGATCACTATCTCATCAATACTTTTTCATTGATTACATGTTGTAATTATATTTTGGATATACTGAATAAAATAAAACATACTATTTGAAATCAATTTCATCTCTTTCTTTTTACACTTTTAAACAGGGCTACAAGGAAATTTAAAGTTATATATGTGGCTTGCAATTATATCTACAGGATAACGCTCCTCTAGATGCTTCCAAATGTTACATACTTCGTAATCCATAGTGGACTTAATTGCTAGTTACTTATCTACACGTAAGTTTTTCCTATTATTGTGATTAAGATCACAGATTCTGAAACCAGAGTGCCCACCTCCGCATTCTGACTCTTCTTCTTACTAGTAATTTACTTCTTTGCTGAGCCTTAGTTTTCTCAGCAGCAAAATGAGGATGATAGGAGCACCCACCTCACATAATTTATTATGAGTTAATTATTCTAATTCACATAATGATTTTAGCATACTGCCAGCCTCGTGTAGCATTCAAAAGCTGACAGACATCTTTTGTTTAGCTAGGGCAGAGTTTTTGAAAAAACTGAATTTGATTGCCTATAGGTGAAGCACATATTTAGCCACTGGCCCTGCCATTTTCCATTGTTTATAAATGACTTGAATTGATTGTTTCTGTCCTGGGGACATCTAAACTGGTGGAAGTGCCATGGAATTGCTCTAAACAGCCCCCTTTTATCACCAGATCAGAGGAACTTCAGGGTAATTAGAGATTCTCACCAATCAAAAATGCACTTGGTTTGGTTTACTGTTTCTTTCTTAATTAATTTACTTACTTACTTACTATATTCACAATGTGCCTCTTTCAAAGAGGTCCCCAGGCACAACACAGTGATATAAATCAGTTGCATTAAATTATAATATGATAGTCCAGAAATATCTGAAGTGTTCCCCACCAAACACACCAACGGTGGGTCTTACAGCAGGCTTGAGACGTAAGCCAAGTAAAGCTCTTCCAGGGCAAAAGAGGAACAGAGAAAGCTAGCATGCTAAGATACTCCTTTTTTTTTTTCCTTTTGTTTTAAGAGATTTTATTTATCCATTGGTCAGAAAGAAAGAGCACACAAGCGAGGGGAGCGGTAGGCAGAGGGAGAAGCACACTCCCTGATGCGGGGCTCCATCCTAGGACCCCAGGATCATGACTTGAGCTGAAGGCAGATGCTTAACCAACTGAGATGCCCAGGCATCCCAGAATGCTAAGATATTCTATAACATTAATTTAGAAGGCTGGTGAATATCTGTGTGTACACAGTTGATAACTGAAGCAATTATGCAGCTCATTAACAAATGCAGATAGTTGACACCATGTTGCTTTGGAATTGGACATCTGACAATGTTACCACCTCACTTACACTTTCTTTGCCTTCCTCCTCATCAGGTATGCCTGGGAGCACAACCCCTCATAGAGATCATGTCCCCGTAGACACCATCCTTAATCTTCTTGAACACTGAAGTCCATGCAAAGTCTCATACTACTTCCCTAATTTAGTCTCACGGCACTGCGGCCCCCCGGTTTCCTGATTCCTCCAAGTATCCATGTCTGCTCCCGCCTCCAGGCCTTTGCACACACAGTTCCTTCCGCCTTGAGTGCTCTTTCCCTGGATAACTGCCTAACTCCTGGCTAGCTAGCCCTTGGCCTTTGGCCATCTGGTCTAAAACTGCAATCCCAAGTCCTTCTTCTTCTCAACTTTAGTTTTCACAGAGTATTTATTACTGTCGTTCTATACATTTTACATTTTCTTTTTCTCTAATCTGTATTTACTGCTAGAGTGTAAATTCCATGAAGTCAAGGATTTCGGTCCATTGTCATATTCTTAGGACTTAGAAAAATAAAAAAATAAAAATATGTAATAAATAATGACAATTTTTAAGAAGTAAAATAATGTAGGGCAAAGAGACAGCAGGTACAGTAATGGATGGGGTAAGTGACCAGGGAGGGCCTCACTGAGAGGGTGAGTTTGAGGAAAGATCTGGAGGAGGTCAGGGGAATTTTTAGGGACAATTTTTTAGAGGAAAGACCCTGCATAGAAGAAGGCCTGACTGACATGGTCTATCCCATATACATAGCAAACTCTAGTTGCTCAGTAAGTATTTGTTGAATGGATGAATACTTTTTTAAGTACATCACAAAAAAGAGCCCATATTCATGAATAGGAAAGTTTAACATTGTTAAAATGATAACATTCCCCAAACTGATAGGCAGATTCAACACAATCCATATCAGAATCTCATCTAATTTCTTTGTAGAAGTTAAAGCTAATTTTAAAATTCATCTCAGGCGCCTGGGTGGCTCAGTCGGTTAAGTGCCCAACTCTTGATTTCAGCTCAGGTCATGATCTTAGGGTTATGAGATCGAGCCCCACATTGGGCTCCATACTGAGCACAGAGCTGCTTGGGATTCTCTCTCTCTGCCACCTCCCCACTCATCCTCTCTCTCTAAAAATAAAATTAAAATAAAAGTAGCCAAAACAATCTTGAAAAAGAACAAAACGGGAGGATTCTCACTTCCAGATTTTAAAACTTAACTACAAAACAATAGTAATCAAGACACTAGCGGTGGGTATTAAGGAAGGCACGTATTGCATGGAGCACTGGGTGTGGTGTATAAACAATGACTCTTGGGGCACCTGTGTGGCTCAGTGGCTTAAGCTTCTGCGTTCAGCTCAAGTCACGATCTCAGGGTCCTGGGATCAAGGTCTGCATTGGGCTCTCTGCTCAGCGGCAAGCCTGCTTCCCTCTCTCTCTCTCTCTCTCTGCTTGTCTCTCTGCCCACTTGTGATCTCTCTCTCTCTCTCTGTCAAATAAATAAATAAAATCTTAAAAAAAAAAAGCAATGACTCTTGGAACACTGAAAAAATAAAATAAAAATAAATGTAACAAAATGGAAAAAAGATTACATTGTAGTACCTATAAGTCAATGGATAGAACTGGAAGTCCAGAAATAAATACACATATCTATTGTTTAACTGTTTTTTTGACAAAGGTTGCAGGATCTTGCAATGCAGGCAATTTTACAAAATGCACAAAGGTAGTATTTTTGGTTTTGTTTCATATGAATATTCAGTTGGAATGACATAGTCCAACTGATCAATCTGGTAACCAGAAACCCAATTTAAGAGGATAGTGTCTTTTTAACAAATGATTCTGGGACAACTGGAGGACCACATGCAGAATTAATTTGGACCCTACTTTACACTACATATAAATATTAACTCAAAATGTATCAAAGACTTAAAATAAAACTATAAAATCTTAGAAGAAAATTTAGGGGTAAACCTTTATGTCCTTGGATTTGGCAAAGGATTCTTAGACATGACATCAAAGGCATAAGCAGGGAAAAACAAGGAAAAAGGGGGGAAACTGGGCTTCATCAAAATTTAAAACTTTTGTTCTTCAAAAAGCACAATCAAGAAAGTGAGAAGAAAACCCACAGAATGGTAGAAAATATTTAAAACTTGTATATCTGATAAGGGACTTACTTATATCCAGAATATATAAAGAACTTTTCTAACTCAATAATAAAAAGACAACCCAATTACAAAATGGACAAAGAATATGAACAGACATTTCTTCAAGAAGGATATATAAATAGCCAATAAGCACATAAAATAACACTCAAAATCATTAGCCATCAGAGAAAAGTAAATCAAAATGACAATGACATACCACTTCAAAGTCACTGGGTTGGCCAGAGTCAAAAAGCCGGATAATAACAACTATCAGGGAGGATGTGGACAAGTCAGAACCCTCATATACCACAGGTGAGAATGTAAAATGTTTAAGCTCCTTTGGAAAACCACTCTGGCATTTCCTTAAAAGACTGAACATGAAGTTACCTTATGACCCAGAAATTCTACTCCTAGATATATATTGAAAGAAAAATTAAGATATATGTTTACATAGAAACTTATACACAAATGTTTATGATAGCATCACTTATAGTAGCCCAAAGGTGGAAAAACCCCAAATGTCCATCAAGTGAGAGAAGGATAAACAAATATGGTATATCCATACAACAGAATATCATTTGGCCACAAGAAGAATGAAGTATGCTACAATGCAGATGAACTTTGAAAACTTATGCTAAGTGATAGAAGCTAGTCATAAAAAAATCACATATTATATGATTCCATTCTATGAAATGTCCATAACAAGGGAAGTTATACAGAGAGAAAATAGGTTAATGGTTGCCCAGGGATGGGAGAAGGAGGGGCCAGAGTGTGGGGAGTGACAGATTAAAATGTTCTAAAATTGACTGTAGTGATGGGTGCACATTGTGAATATATTAAAAACCAATGAATGGTATACTTTAAATAGCTGAATTATATTTATGCACACCATTTCTCAATAAAGTTGCCTTTAAAAGTACATCACAAGTTGACTCATGAATCTATTACTTTAGATGGAGGTAATAAGGCATAATCATAAGGCAAAAGGCATAAGCAGGGGGGAAAAAAAGGAAAGAGGGGGGAAATTAGGCTTCATCAAAATTTAAAACTTTTATTCTTCAAAAAGCACCATCAAGAAAGTGAGAAGAAAACCCACAGAAAGGGAGCAATATTACTTTAAAGTAATAGAAATGTATCTCTATGTGAAAGATCAATCTTCAATCAACTCCACATTTTAGGTCTACAGCATGATTTTATAAGACACGATTCTAATTTCTAGCTCATATTCTTTGGTCCCTGTTCTAGTTCTTCCTAACATCTATCTCACAACGCAAGTAAGCTACAAAAGTTCTGTGTGATGCCTGCCGAAATCCCTGAGTGCTATAGTTGAAGTGTTCAGACTTTTTCACAAATGACAGGCCCATACTGAATATATGTTGAATAAATCTGGGTTAATTTCCTGTATTTTTATCAGAGGTTCATGACCTTCCTTTGGATAGAAACATACAGGCTGCCACAAAGATAAACTTCCAAGATACATTTATTGTATCAAATTGTACAGAGGTAGTATTTTTAGTTTTGTTTTGTATGAATATTTGGTAGGAATGACATTGCCCAATTGACCAATTTGTTAACCAGAAACCCAGTTTAAGAGGCTAGTGCCCACATGTTGCTTCTTTGAAGATTCCTTTTAGTTTCTCTGTCTGCACAGATGTTCTTGCCCATCAAATGCAGCACACAGGCATTCTTTTGCAATTCCAAATGGGGTAGCACATTAGACCTTAACGACCCACAGTGTCTCATGCTTCCTGGTGTTACTCATGCCCACTGCTGTCTGGTTCTAGATGATCATTAGGCTTCTGCTTGACTTGCGGCCTAAGCTCGGTTCTACAGGTAAGTTTAGAAGATTTGGCCTGCAGTCTTCTCTTGGTATAGCAAAGGGAAGGGGAGACATTCCGTTTTTGTTTTGTTTTTTGTTTGTTTGTTTGTTTGTTTTTACATTACTGTATCAGAAAGAGAAACATTGCTGAATAAGCTCAGCTTTAGACTTCTTTATACCTGATTTTGAAAAAATATGTATTTTTTGTAAAGCTGTCCCAGAATGGTTCATCTCTGTTGGGGTGGAGTTGAAGTCTAAATAAAGGTGATTATGATAAGACTTTGCGCCCTTTAGTCACAAATTGTGACAACTGAGTCTGTTCCATAGAAAAATCCATTAACTTTTATTGACTATGCCCCCTCTGCAGGTGAGCACATGAGCTGGAATCCTAACACTTTAACTTGCTAGCTGTGTAATGTTAAGCAGATGACTCAACGTCTCTGAGCTCAGGGTACCCCTCTGTAAAATGAGAATAATAGCTGTACTGACTTCTTTGGGATGTTATGGAGCTTAAGTGGATTAATTCATATAAAGCAACTTACATGAGTTAATTCACACAAATTCTGCCCTCAAACAACTTAAATTCAAATAAAGAAGAGAGAAAGCCAGACACAATTATAAACTCAAATCGCAATCTTATAAATCTATAGCCTTTAACTACAACTCATTTAAACTTTTCCTTAGAAGACAAAACATCAAATTCATAAAAGAAAAGATCAAAAAAATTCAATTACATAAAATAAAAAGTTCTGTGTGTGGCAAAAACTTCCACAAGTAAAGCCAAAAGAAGAAAAAAAAAGCACTAACTGGGGAAAATACTTGTAACACAAACTTCTTCAAAATGCAAGGGACTTACATAAATACATAGTAAATATGCCAACAACCCAACAGAAACAGATAGGGAAGCGAAAGCTTGAGTCTGGAGTCTTAGACCACTTGGTCATCCTGACACATCTGCTGAAAGAAATGAAACAAGACGAAACCAGAGAGGGAGACAAACCATAGGAGACTCTTAATCTCAGGAAAGTGAGGGTTGCTGGAGTAGAGGGGGGTGGGAGGGAGGGGGTGGCTGGGGGATGGACATTGGGGAGGGTATGTGCTATGATGAGCGCTGGGTGTTGTGTAAAACTGATGAATCACAGACCTGTACCCCTGAATAAATAATATGTTAATGTATATGTTAATAATAAAAAATGGGGAAAAAACAAAACAAATAGGGAAAATGCATTCACAGAGATTTCACAGCAAAGAAGAACTACAAATGGCTCCTAAACATGAAACTATGCTCAAAGTCATTCCTAATCAGGGAAATGCAAATTTAAACCACACATCTCAAGGAGGAGGTGTATTTATGGAACACCACTTGCACACACTGATGGTGAGAGCAAACTTAGTACAACTTCTATGGAGAGAAGTTTGGCAACATCTAAAAAGAAAAAGATATAAATGAACATACCATGTGACCCAGAAACTCCGCTCTGAGGAATTTATGCTGCAGATATGCTCAGTATAATCTAGAGTGATCAACATGAAAAGTGTTTCATTATAGCATTTCTTGCAGCCACCAAAATATTGGGGGAGAGGGGTCCTAAATAAGGTACGGTTAATATATTAAGAACAGCCATACACTGCAATATTGTGAAGGAATAAAAATGAGGGACCTCTTCATGTACTAAAATGGGAATGCTCTACAAGATCCAAAAATAATGATAATCACAGTAACAAGAGCTAGCAATATTGTATGATTACCATGTGTTTTATGTAATTACTTTTGTAATACATATGTTTTATGTATTACTTGCTGTTTTATGTGCATGGTGCTTTACACACAACAACCCTATAAGATACAAATGATCTCATTTCCCACAACAGAGAGGCTAACAAACTTGTCTGAGATCACTCAGCTAATATTTGAGCACAGCCAAATTTTGAAGTCAGGCAGTCTACCTCCAGTCTTTGCTTTTAAAAGAAGTATATTACACTGCTTTCCCAACGACAACAACAAAAAAGCAAGATGCAGAATAATATAACTTTCTACCATTCATATTATTTAAATGCATAAAAATGACATTAGATGTGCACATATATATACATATGCCATATATTTCTTTATTATATAAACTATTACTGGAAAGACATATGAGAAATTGATATCATTCATCACCTGATGAGAGAAACCAAGAGTTGAGAAGAAGAAAGATGGGGTCGGGGGGTACTTTTCGTTGTATACCCTTTTATGCCATTTTCACTTTGTTTTTTTTTTTAAAGATTTTATTTATTTATTTCACAGAGGGAGAGAGATCACAAGGAGGCAGAGAGGCAGGCAGAGAAAAGGGGAAGCAGGCTCCCCGCTGAGCAGGGAGCCCGATGCGGGCCTCGATCCCAGGACCCTGAGATCATGACCTGAGCCGAAAGCAGAGGCTTTAACCCACTGAGCCACCCAGGTGCCCGCCATTTTCACTTTGAAACATTTTGAGAAAATGNCATGACCTGAGCCGAAAGCAGAGGCTTTAACCCACTGAGCCACCCAGGCGCCCGCCATTTTCACTNTCTCTGCCTGCCTCTCCGCCTACTTGTAATCTCTGTGTCAAATGAATAAATAAATAAAAAAATAATAATAAAATAAAAAAAATCNCCATTTTCACTTTGAAACATTTTGAGAAAATGATACAATTTAAAACAAACAGCTTTTCTTTTTTACTTATCTCTATGATATGGTATAGCCTATATCCCAGAGATATTACCTCTTCTAGCCTGGCTTTAACCTACTTCACCTTAATAGAGTTTTGGACTAGGCATTTACTCTTGAGCAGGAAACCTATACACACATAAAGTAGGGTACGTCCATAATGGGCAGGAGGTGAGGGCAACTATCTTCCAGAGATGTGAAGAGGCAATGTCCAGAATTGGGGAAACGGCACTGTCTGAATATGTCCTTACCTGAGACAAAGCTCCAACCAACTTCTAACTCAGTAAGCCCCAAAGGGAATCTGAGATAGGTCTGTGTCTAGGCAGGCACTGAGCTCAGAGGATCTAAGGTAGTGTGTTCATCTATCCTAATATTCCTTCTAAGTCATAATGTGCATGCGTGCACTTGTGTGTGCACACGCACACGTGCGCGCGCGCGCACACACACACACACACACACACACACACACACACACACACACACCAGCCCCAAATGGCCACTCTTCTGACTTCTTCCTAGAATTTACCACCCAGAAGTACATGATCACATGAAGTACATGAGCTGAATTCATTACATCTGGGCACAACAAAGACATCTCAGATCATTACTAGACTGAATGGGACCATTCTGAGCTCAAGATCTCACTTTTACTATCCAAACATTGGTTAGAATCATTAAAATAAGAATCAGTTAGCCTAAGATTTTCAAATAGCAGATACTGAGCATCCATTATTTTGCCTCACACTCTAAGAAGGATGATCATATTTTCCAAAGTAAACTGAATCACATGGTTTGATTTGTTTGCTTAATTGTTTGGCTTTAGCTGAGTCATTTGTTTATCAATTTACTTTTTTGTTAACAAAAGCATAAAATTCAGTTACATTCATTCATCCATTCATTTAAATATATTTCCTGATTGGCCAGGATATGCTAAGGGCTGTTCTGGTGTCAAACAGGTCAGAGTCTCTGCCCTTAGCGAAAGCAAATTTTAATGGAGAAGATAATAGTGAAGGAGAGTCAGGGGTGGGGAAGACTCTATTCTCTGTTGAATGGTCAGAGACACCCGCTCTGAGCAAAAGACATTTGGGCAGACAGCTGACTGAAGTGGAGGAGGGAGGCATCCTGGCCAGAGGGAACAGCCAATAAAGGCTTGAGAGTGAAATCAGTTTGGTGGGCTCAGGTACCAGCAAGAAGGCACACTGGTGGAGTATGGAGGCCAGGACAGAGATAAGTTAGAAGAGGAAGGTAGGGAGCAGAGTTGGAAGGACTGGAGATGCCAAACATTCCAAATACAAGGAGAAATCACTAAAGGTTTTGAGCAGGAAATCTACTTAATTTCTGAGGATCATTCTGGCAATAGATAGCGAGCAGGCAAAAGCAGAAGGGGGAAATCTAGGACTAGGCTATTTCAGTAGGTGAGACGAGAAATGATGATGGCCTGGACTAAGGTGAGAGCAGATGTTGGAAAGAACACAGCTAGATCCGGGACGTATTTCAAAAGTAGACTCTATCGAGAATGTGCGGTGAAGTGTTGAGGGAAGACTAGCAATCAAAGATGACTGCTCTGTTTTTGATCAAAACATGTGAATGAATATTTGTGCCCTTTACTGGGATTGGTGAGTTTAGCTGGAAAGCAGGTTGGGACAGTGGGGTTGGAATAGAGTTCTGTGCTGGGTATGTTAAGTTTGAGATGCTTTCTAAACACATAGGTAGAGAGATGCCTGCGTGGCTCAGTCGGTTAAGTGTCTGGCTCTCAATTTCAACTCAGGTCATGATCTCAAGGTCGTAGAATCCAGCCCTGCGTCAGGCTCCGTGCTCAGTGTGAAGTCAGCTTCCCTCTCCCTCTGCTCCTCCCCCTGCTTAAGCTCTCTCTCTCTCTTTCAAATAAGTAAATTAAAAACAACAACAACAACAAAACACAGGTAAAGTAATTAAGCAGGCAGGTAAACAGAAAACTCTGGAGCTTAGGGGGCAGACAGGGGTGGGGGGTAAATTATGGTTTATGTGTCACAATGCCTCTATTGAAAAGAATAGAGTTGCATAAAATCAGCACATCCCCTCAAAAAAATCTAAGGAAGTACAACTGTAGCACAGTTAATCAGACTTCAAGCACCTGGAAGGCCAGGAATAGTGGTGTGCATACATTTGTGGTTGCAGAAAATTTTGCTAATAACCAAAATCACCCAGGCTAAGAGTACATTTTTTTAAACTAAGACTGGTCAGGCTCAAACCCCAGCTTCACCAGTTGTGAGCTATGGAGTTTTGTTGTTTAAAATCACTGTGCTTCAACTTTTCATGTATAAACAGGTGGCAAATGTATATGACTTTTTACCTAGGCCAGTTCCTATGCCACACTCAGAGGCAAATAATAGCAAAATCAATGCAGTCCTTGCTTCCAAGAGCTTAAAGTCTAATGGGCTGAAATGAAAACCACAGTGTTTTTTCCCTGGATTTGGTAAGGATTCGATGAAATGATGTGTTTAAGAGCTTAGCACCAACCCAGTACTAAGCACGAACTCCATAAGTCTTAGTTTCTGTGGTTGCAGGTTGTTATTATTATGAATAAGTCATAAGTAATATCTAAGCTGTGTGTTGACAATTAGCAACAAATGAACCAACTTTGAATTTAGTAAAACAATGAAAATACAAAATGTGAAGCTATTCAACTAATTTAATAATTGGGAAAACACAAACTGAAAAGAGGAAGAAATATACTTTTTCTTTTCTCTTGCCAGTGTATCCTTTTGGGGGCATCTTCTGTGGAGGAGAGGAAATAGTCACTTTTATCCACTGGTAGTCAGTATATGCATGGGTACAACTTTTCTGGAGGGCAGATGTATATTTATTTTTTAATATATAATTCATGTGTGTATGATTTGAAATGTGCATTCTTTTTGATGGAATAATTCCATTTCTAAGACTATTTCCTCAAGAAATAATTAAAATATATCCTGAGGATAAATAAGGGAGATCATATACCCCATATACTGTAAGCTCCATGTGGGGAATGACTATGTCTGGTCTCTCCACAGCTGGATCCCCAGTGTCTAGCACAGCAGCTGGCACAGAGTAGGCACTCACTAATATTTATTTAATGAGTGAATGAACAACTATACAAGTGTGCAAAGGTTTATACACAAGGATGTTCACTTCAGTGTTTTTATAATTGTGATCAATGGAAATTGTCAATGTCCATTTGCAGAAGATTTTTTTCAAGTGGTCTATTCCACTTAAAACAGAATCCATGCTTCTTCCCATCATCTGTAAAAGTTCTATGTCCTAACTCCAAGACCATACTCAGATCTCATCTCCCGCTCTTTTCTTCTTGCTTAATTCCATTCCCAACACACTGTCCTTGCTATCCCGCAAAGCATGCATAATCTCCCCTCACAGCCTTACAATTTGCCATTTCTTCCATTTGATATGCACATGGATTCTCCTTGTCTCAGCTCAATATCAACTGCTCGAGAGGTGTGGCCATCCCATCTAAAACAGCAATTCCAACCCGTTCACCCTGCCCCTTCACTTCACCAGATTTTTCCTTCTTTACTCCTAGAACAATACCTGGTAAGAACCATTGAAACTGTTGAAGAAATGATAACAATGCCTAAAAAAATAATGCTTTGTTACTCATGATATGAACATGCACCAAAATGCCAGAGAAGCATCTTATCTCTTAGTGAGGCTGGAAACTTATTTCTCAATGTAAACTCACCTGAGAGTAGAGACAGGACTTTCAGGTTAAAAAAGAAATGGCTAGGACCTAATGATGTGTGGGTAATTGGTCTGCAGAAGCACTGTGTTTCGTAACTTTTTTTAGCTACAGACATAGGAAAATAAATGATAGAACCTTCCCTTTTTTTATTCTGAAAGATTGCTCTGTAGATAAACACAAAGAACCCCACATACAAATAGCTTGTGCATTGTAAAATAAAATAAATGCATATTAACTAAATACAGTAGAAACAATGAAAAATATGAAGAAATTAATATTTGATAGGAAACTAGATATATCAAGCCACCTTTGAATTCATGGTTTCTAGATAAACACCAGTAAGACCTCAAGCCAAGTGGGCTTCATTTACACTATTTACCTTTTTCTTCAATTAAGAGGAGAGAAGTGATTTAAAATATGAATCCCAGGCAATCCCTTTCTTCATAAATATTAAAACACCAGCAATGCTGGAATAATTAAGGCTGAACTAAAACACAAATTGTTTTCAAGTTGCAGTTCTTCCGGTTGGAAAACCTTGATGTTCCCTTATCAGCTCAGAAGAGCATCCTTGCAGAAAATGGGTCCGAATTACTACAGTAATGTCCTCAGTATAAACAGAAACTCAAGTGCATCCCAGAGCTTCAGTGTCACCCTCTCAAAGAAATATAAGTATGCTCCTGTAAGCCCTAAGCTCACAAGTAATCCTATAACTAATGCTAAATAAACCAGTCTTCAAGGGCAGTAATCATATGGTTAAACTTTCCTTTTTTTCCTGATTGCTTTTACATTCAAATTAAATGAAAATCCCACTTGGGAGCTCCAAAGGCTCCCACCTTGAAGGCTTTTTAAAAGAACTTAAAAGAGACCATGAGTCACAGCCTCATTCCCCACCGTGGGCGGTCAGAGGAGGTGACCTCCAGGCTTCCCAGCTGCACCCTCTTCAGCTCCCAGAGGACAGGCCCTAAGTAATGACGCAGGGCAAACATGGTGCGAGCACACACGCTCACGCACGTGCACACACACACACACACACACACACACACACACACACACACACACACAACTTCTTGCAAGCCATTAGATGCACCTTCCTCTCCTCTTCTGAAGTCCAAACTATTTGGGGTTTTTGCAGAGAGAACCACCACCTTCTTGTGAGCAGGAGCAACTACTGGAATGCTTGGAAGACCAGAGAAAAAAGACTTCTCAGACCCTCGCCACGGCTGAGGAACAGGGAAAAGAATGGGACTAATCGGAACTGGGGCGATTCCCGTCATAATATATACGGCTTATGATAACCAACCATTCCAGGAAGTAAGTTGCGAGGCTGAGAAAAGGAGAAGAAACCGTCTCGCTCCCCCTCTCCCTCTTCTGAAGGAAGCAGCAGCGTCTCCTTGCAGAACGACAACCCTGAGGATACAGCAGTTGTCTTCAAATCTGTGACCATAAAAAATCATTATCTCTGTGAAATACAGCAATTTGGGAGATAATCAAACGGTGACCAGGGGGCAGAGCTGCCAATCTGAAGGATTATGCTCCCGCGCGCCCGCCTGCGCCTGACCTTCCTGGGAGCCAGCTGTCGGCGCGGCGAAGACGCCCCATCCACTCCGGGCACATTCATTAGGCTGCCTTCGGTGCATGAGCCATTTGCATAACACCCCGGCTTTCTTAATTAGTACTTCGTTTCTCCCTTGACTTATTTTGTGGCTAGGTTCACTGTCCCCCTCCTTGATCCTCTTCCCTTGCTGAAATACACGAAGGAGGAGACGAGGTGGGCCGGGAGGGTGTGAGGGAGAGACGAATCGGACTTGCAAATTAAGGCACTGGTAATTAGTCTATTAATATTTTCAGATTTGCACGAGGTTTCTTCGTGGAAAAACTAGGAAGAGACACTGCTTGGGGAGAAATTTATCCTCGAAACTTCTAATTCCACTACCCGCCAATGGGCTGCGGGAGGGACAGGCGGTGCCAGCGCGTTGGCCTCCTTCTCTGCCCCCTTACTTGGGATACACCCTCTCCGGGGGTGCTGAGTCGCTGGTGTTGGATTTTCAGAATTAATGTTAATTCCATCAGAGGGAGGGATCCTGTCGGTCCACTCATGGTGGAGCTGGTCTCAAATTCTAATGGGGAGTTGGGCGAATGGCGCCCTAGCCGCTCCATGCATTTCTAATTTCTTACTCTGAACTCTCTTGCTGGATGATTCTAATGCGAGTGGAAGGAAAAGAGCAAATATATTCAACATGGGATTGTTATAGTTCTTCGGGATGGATAATTCAGGTCCGAACAGAACCAAACGACTCTTTCCTTAGAGCTATGGTTTACTTTACCTGATCTGAGAAGTGGAAAAGCCTTACCTTCCCCGCGCCATAGCTATAGCCTGTGAGATTAGGAAATCTCCAATTCTGCTCATGAAGAGAAGGCAGATTCTGCTCTGTGGGCCCAGGGGACATCTAAGGGCTTCCTAGAATAAAACGGAAAATGACCTTTATTAAAAACCACAATAAGCGATACTTAGTCCTGAGATGTATGGGTGACATCAATAGAAATAAAGAATTATTTCTAAAAAGTCTCACTTACGTTTATCTACTTACAGATATAGTATACCTATATTTTTTAATATTTAAACTCTATAAAGTAAAACATTCCATTTGCACTACAAACCCCAGAGGAATTTTTTCAACCAAATATTTAATATATCTTGATCCTTATTGAAAGTGTAATGTGGGACAGAGTAGACACAGAAGGTAAGAAGAAAGCATAAATCCTCTTAAAGTTTCAGTCTAGTGGAGGAAAGAAGACACATTCATAATCGGGATGATAACTATTCCATGGCAATAAATAGGTTAACATCACAAATGAAGGTGTCCTGGCCCAAGGGTTTGTAGACTTACTGGAGATGGTAAGTCATCTGTTGGTTGCTCCTGTCACGTGAGTTCCAGGGTCATTAAGTAGGGTATATTTTTGATGACATCCTGTCTCTGCACATGTATGTAGCAAGATACTTCCTATGTCCCAAGTTCCTCATCAATATACAGATAAATCCAATATATTACCAATAGTTGTTAAAGGATTTACCTGATGCCTCTCAATACCAATAAAAAGATTAATTGGTGAGTGTCACCTGAGACAGGTTGCTCACAATTTTATTCTTTATTCCTGTGGTTGGAAAGATCCAAATGAAATGCTGAAACCTAAACACAAGAACCTTTAAGTATTACTGCCTAAGGGAAAAAAGTCTTTAAGGCAGACTTATTAATTGTTTGAGTGATTTGAAAAAATAGTAATAATAGCCAACTACATTTCTATGGCATTTGTGCTCAACATGTTAATGTAAGTCATGATCACTTTGAAAATTCTCAACCTCATTTCTTTAAATATGGCTTGATTTTCCTCCTTCAGTGGGTTCTGTAACCACGCCAAACATAAAGTTTATAGTTTCAATGCAAACAGTATCTTAATACAGAAGAAGGGAGTGCTTTTTAAAAATCTCTTGGAACCCCAAACCAGCTGAATCTATTTTGCTACAACTATTAAGCACACACACACATACATACAAATAGAAATAAATAAATAAATACAGACTTTGAACATAAATTCAAGAAAGGAAACATTTCAACTCCAAACCATTATTTTAGAGAATGCTGTAAGCAGTCCAAGGAAATAGTTTTTAAAAAAGAACTTACACCTTAAAAAAATAAAACACGGATACACATTCAGAATTTTCCTTTCCAGAGTACTTTTCTTAAAAAGTAAAATTTATTATTAGTTACAATTATGTGGACAATATATATTTTTCATTATATAGGCATATATGCTTGTATTCAGAATAAACACATTTATATATGAAACAATATGCAAATGGTAATTTTTATGACTAACAGATTCTCTTTAATATGTAATCATGCACACATGCATAATTTATAAGTAACATACACCTATTCGCATTTCCAAATGCATTTCCTTTTTATTATTTCTTATTCATTCTTTATTTTCAAGTGAAATCAAATTATTCTTTCACTAGGGACTCTTTCCTTTCTCTTGTAAAAAAAAAAGTGAATGTAGTAATTGAATTCCTACAATTAAAACTCTGTAAGAATTCCATCTGCAAAGTTAAAAACACACAGGGCAAAGGAGAGGCCAAGAAGTTATGTTGGCAGCAATATATATTACTCATGAGCAATAAGAGGGGGTAAAATAGTATGTGAAGCGATCGTTTGAAATGTTAAGCTTTGAAATATTTGCCCATAATGTTATTTTAACATAGTTGGTTGCACTGAATGGATGTGGGTCTCTGTCCCAAGTGATACTTCTGTGAACATAAAGTGTCTGCAGGTGTTTGCCTCCAGGTAGGTCACTGAAAGACAATGCAAATGAGGACAATTTCCCCAGTAGCAGCAACCATAGAAATTAACAAGCAGAAACCTAGTAGACACTGGCATCCTTCTCTATAGGAAGATAAGTTTCGGGGCATTTTAAAATTTGCCCTCCATTAACTCCTGGATTACCCCATCCTTCATGTGTGCCACCAGGTCATAAGCAAGGAAACCGAATATAAGAAATTCTCAATTATCCACTTATAGAATATGCACATTATATTTTGTGTAGGGCATACGTGGTACCCCACACTGGCCACTGGGGTAAGTCTTGTGTTTGTTTCTACAGCACATTCCCCTCCATCAACTGGCCAGCATTTTGGGAAATAATTTTAGTACAAGCTTAAAATGGGCAAACCTCTGCCCCTTCCCCACAAAAGTCACATACTCTATTTCTAGTTTTAAAATAATGTTTTTGTAGCAAATCTTGTTTTAGATTATTACTACATATACTAGTTCATCCTGACCATTTTGTCAGTACAGATCATTGAGAAGAGGTTAAAAAAGAAAACAAGAAAATGATTTCTATAATGTGTCAAGCTTTTTTGTTTGTTACTCATTTAATTTTCTTCAAGATTCCATGAGCTAGGTATTAACATCCCCATTTCACAGATGAGGAAACTGAGGCACACATGGATTGAATAACTACTTGACTATCACAGCTGGAAAACAAGTGGTGCCAGGTCAGCAATTGGTGCCAGGTTGCTCTGACTCTAATGCACTTGATTTTTTTCCACAATAAAACATTGTTTTGGCCTTCTATGTACAGGCAATGTTTGCAAATGGTTTGGGTAATTGCAAAATGAATAGTATCTACCAAAAGTAAGCATTCATAGTGCAGTGAAACTCATCTAATGAAACAGCTCACAGATGTACATAACATATATAATAAAATCATTCAAATTTAACAATTACCTAGAATGATAGGACATGCATGCTAGTCAAGTCAGGCCAAGGCAGAAAGAACAGAAGAGATGCACTCCCGGAAATGTTTCTAGCATTCTGACCAAGATTTTTCACACATTTCCTTGTAACTTATGCCATCGCTGGTAATAAAATAGGAACTTGAATTCTACAACACCGAGGCAATGAAATGTCCTGCTACGGGACTGCATAGCAACCAGATGTCCACAGTGGAAGGTCTGGGAAAGACAATTAAATACAGTACTTTCCCTCCAGGGCAATATTGATCAAAGGACTAACACATATACATGTTTCATCATTCAAATGCTAATGAATCTATAAACCTCATTATTTCTTATCTATCTTTTGAGTTTCCACAGCAGTTTTTGGTGACATACCATATTTATGCCAGTAATGTTTGCACTTTTTATATGCATTTTCTGAGCTCAACAACAGATAGGAAACAACAAGCCAAGAAAAAATGTTAGACAAACATAATTCCATGCATGCATTATTTCCAGACTGACAATAGATACAAACTTTTCTGTCTCTCTGCTTGCTCTGTAACTTGTGTCAAAAGAGGATTATTACTAGGTAGAACAACAACAAGACATTTACTAAGTGAGACACCAGAAAACATTTGCTCTGTGAATTTTGAAACTCTCGGAAGGTAGACACTATGAAAGGTTACTGTGTTTTCACACATACTGCACAGATCCAGATCTCTGGACAAGGGTCAGAGGGCTCAGCAAGAACTAATTAGCTGAGAAGTCACAAACAAAATACTCCTTTGCTTTCCTACTGGATATCCTTCTCTTTCTTTATTACACTTCTTAATGTACTTTTTTTGTTGTCACTGTCATCGTTTGGTTTTAGAGAGCACGGTGATATACTGGGAACACCACAACATGTGGAGTCAAAAAGATCTGGGTTCAAACTTGTCCTTGCAAACTTGTCCTACTTAGTTTCAAGATAACCTTGAACAACTGAATTCATCTCTCTGAGCCTGGGTGTCTTCACCTGTAAAATAAGGATAATAATTATTATTGCTAGGTATGTGACCTAATATAATTTACTCAACATTTCTGAGATGTGGGCTTTTCTATGTAAAATGAGATTAATATCTACTTTATAGGGTGTGCCGAGGATTAAATGTCATAATAGCCCCACATACCTAGCACAGTACCAAGTGCCCAGTAGGTTCTAAGTAAATCAGTGTCAGTAATTTATGCTAGAAATCCATGCTCCTGGCAGAATATTTATAAAATAATACCAACAGGGCGCCTGGGTGGCTCAGTGGGTTAAAGCCTCTGCCTTTGGCTCAGGTCATGATCTCAGGGTCCTGGGATCGAGGCCCGCATCGGGCTCCCTGCTCAGCAGGGAGCCTGCTTCCTCCTCTCTCTCTCTGTCTGCTTCTCTGCCTGCCTCTCTGCCTACTTGTGATCTCTCGCTATCTGTCAAATAAATAAATTAAAAAATAATAATACCAACAGTCAGAGATAATCTTTGCATATTTTGGTGCACTATCTTCCATTCTTTTTTTCTATATATATTTTTCGTATGTAGTTAAAATTATATTTATCCATAGTTTCATAGTTGCTATAATAATTTATTATGTAATGAACATTTCCCCCTAGACTATAAATTCTTTTTTTTTTAAGATTTTATTTATTTATTTGACACAGAGAGAGAGATTACAAGTAGGCAGAGAGGCAGGCAGAGAGAGAGGAGAGAGGAGGAAGCAGGCTCCCCGCTGAGCAGGGAGCCCGATGCGGGCCTTGATCCCAGGACCCTGGGATCATGACCTGAGCCGAAGGCAGAGGCTTTAACTCACTGAGCCACCCAGGCGCCCTAGACTATAAATTCTTTACAATCACTATTTCAGTATCAGCATAATATCACATTTTGGGGTATAATACAATTTGTCTAGTTAAATTATGATTTTGCTATGATACATATTATACTCTATCATTAGCCACATTTCTGAGTATTTCTGTTTAGTTCTATTTATTAAAGTGCTTGTCTGTACTCCTGTGTCACGAGATACATTGAGCCAGAGAAGTTTGGGGAGGGAAATATAAAGAAGGATTAACTTCCCCAGCAGCCATGAAAGAAAGGTAAAGAAAACACAATACTGATACAGTGAAATGTAAGGAAGGAAAGAGAAACTAGACGAATGTGACAAGGAGACCTCCTTTTCAAAGGCCTTACAGTTTGACAAATTTATAATTAAAAAAATAAAGTACTGACTGGAGAATTTCTGATGGCCCAGAAAGCCCCTCTAGATTAAGAAAAAATTCCTTGGGACAGATCTGCAAGCCACAGCTCCAGTAGCTTGAATGCTGTTATTCTGCACACATTCAAGGCGGGTCTAGGGAACATTAGAAGTTCACAGATCTGAAAACTAGGTATGGCTCTAAAATCCTTCAGAAGTGCAGGAGAGACCTGTCATTGATGTTCCCACTTTTTTTTTTTTAATTCTACCCTAAAACCACTAACAAGCTTTTCTTGCAGAGTTAAGTGTTAAAAAACCCCAAGAGGGTTTATGAATCAGCTAGATTCCCCTATACAAAATGTATATGTGTTAAAATGTCAAACAAAAACGTGTTGAAATTACATTTAGTTGGAAAATGTCAATTACAATAACCAACCTCAGTTCCCCTTGATAAAAGAGCCCTCTGATTTCTAAATGCAAACCGAATCAACAGTTCAAATGAATCTTGGATCACTGAATAAATAAAATAAAATAAAACAGTTCAAAAATAAAGTAAAGGTAAAGAAAAAGAAAATGGATAAGTAGAGCCAAAGAGCTTGGATCACAAGTTGCAAACTGTTTAAGTCATCCTTGGAGTGGGACAACATTTCTACTGACTCAGACTTGGGACCAGGGTCATGTAATGGGCCAAGTTCAGGGCTAGGCAGTACACTGCATCTGTTTTCTTGGATACTGTGAGAGCAAGGCCGTTGACCAAACTGCGTATTCGAAGAGAATTGCAATCTATCACTCGTATTCTTTTGTGCTTCATCCACAAAAGGTGCTGAGGAGAGCTCTTCCCATGTCCAACAAGTTTCATCCTTACAAGAAACGAGGTACATCTTCCTTCTCCAGTCTTTCCTGTTCACACAACCCACCTTACTGGCCCTGGGGTTTTATCAAAACAAAATTACCATAGTGCCTGGGGTAGGACTAATTTTTTATCCTATCAGTCTTTATATCTGGTAGTTGCCATTGTAGCAGTAAACTTCTGTTTATTGGGACTCCCCTGGGCATGCGGCTTCATACCAGGCACTTGGGGAGGAGAGTGGAAATATTCCTCCCACTTGCACCACATGCTTTCAGAGCTTCCAATCTGACAAAGACCAAAGTACAACAGGATGCCCAAAGGAAAGGACAAAACACCGAGAACGGAACTGTTTCACTTCTACCCATATCTGCAGAGATATCTCTAGCTTTAAAGATAGGATTTAGGGAGGACTGGGTGGCTCAGTGGGTTAAGCGCCTGCCTTCAGCTCAGGTCATGATCCCGGAATCCTGGGATCAAGTCCCACACCGGGCTCCTTGTTCCACTAGGAGCCCGCTTCTCCCCCTGTCTGCCACTCCCCCTGCTTGTGGTCTTTCTCTATCTCTCTGACAAATAAATAAAATCTTAAAAAAAAAATAAAGATTGGATTTAATATAAATAGCGTATGTGTTTATAGCAGGATAGCAGGAGTCATGGAGTATGACTCACGTCATATAAATCCATGGGAAAAATTGATGTTATAAAACAATGTTCTTTTCTATTTATAACAGCTTACCCCTAACTAGTCCAAATCCTAAATTTACAGGATGTAATGATGGCGCATAATTAGAAGTGCTTACAAAGGCTAGCTTCAAGTAGACCATTATCTGACAAAGTCTGTACTTGGGCCATATTTTTCGAAAGCCCCAAATTTCCCCTTTCTGTATATCTTGACAGTTGCGCCTTCCATTGTCAAATGCAGGAAAATTGTTTCTGTTTCTTGCCAGACACTCACAATCTTGTTCTATGACCAAACTTGAAAGTTTCACTGATAAAGAAAAAATACATCAACATCTAAGAATGTATTGGAAACTGGGGTAAAGCTGAACCAACTTGTTCCATGTATTAAATTCTAGAACGAAGCATCCAGCACACCTTTTCACAGTCCCTCCCCTTTTAGCCTTGCACACCTTCTGCCACTGTGTCATTCCAGCGTTTCCACTAACTACATCCTCTTTGTCCTTGTTTACTAATGCACCTATCAGCAGCTTTTTTAGTTATAAATTATCTGCTAAAACTAAACGGGGGCAACCAATCTCTTTTTCAGCAAAAGACCTGAGGCTGAGAAAGGAGTATAGTCCCAGAAGTGAAACAGCACGGTTTTACTTACTATTGTCTTCAGTCTATCCATCCTTTTTTAAATTGGCATTGCAATGACATTTGGGGAAAACTATATTGTGAATTCTTTCATGTATCAGTTTGAAAACTCAAAATTAAATAGTTACTGTTAATTTCATCAATACAGATGAATACTGGATACAGAGATACCACTGGTTTCCATAACTGAGAGAAGAGTTGGGGTAAAAAAAAAAATCCTTTTGTAAGGGAAAAAGGAAGAAAACTATCTCAGACTAGGTAGAATTGTAATCTAACATCAAGAGAATTATTTAGATATATGTTCTATTCAACTTTAGAGATTTGAATGAATGGAAATGGAAAAGGAGCAGGGAGGAGGAAGCCGAGAGGGAGAAAGAAAGGGGAAAAGGAGAGATGGAACGTAGGAAAAATTTTTTGTGATTTTCCAATATGGGGGACTTTTTATTATGTGATATTTCTCAGAGGTAAATATCAAATTTTAGTGGTCATCTTTCAAGACTAACACACTTTAAGAATATCTGTAAGTTATTAAAATTTGCATAGGTTCGTTTTTCACCATTTTCTGCTCGGGGCCCCTCCATTTTCTTTATGCATTTAGCATTGTGCTCTGCTGTGGCCTATGAGAAGATACTCCACTCTGGAGTCTCATTTAGGGACAGGCTGACTAGATGACCTTCGTCTCAACAAGTCACTCATTCACTGGGTCTCTCGATGCACCCATATCCTGTTATAGATGTACTTTGAGCATATTCTAGAGTGATTAAATCATCTTAAGCTTACTGGCTTCTATAAAATATGGTTATTTCTCTTCAAGAGTTTGAAATCATCATTCATTTAAAAAGAAATGCTGATTATCAAACCAAACCAGAACAGAAGTGACAAAGCAAAGATTAAACAACCGTGGGCATTCACCGATGATTTCCAGAATACAAATGATCGTGTGAGATATAGTTTATTGTACGAAGCCACTTTTATCCAAATTTATCAAGTGTTCATTTTAATAACTTTCACTGCCTTACTTCCACCATTTACATTTAAATGCAAATCTTATTTTGTGATTCTACTAAAGATCTTATATAGGACCAAGGGAAATTACTATACAAATGCCATTACCTGGAAGTTTGAAATCCTAAGACTACAAAAGGGTTAATTAATTACATTATCTGTAGCATTACCCTGGCTACATTCTGCCTGGAAGGCATATGGATCCACTCAGCTGCTGAATTTGAAAGAGCTGTGTCCTTTTCATGCAGAAGAAAAATCATCGACATAACCCTCTTCTACCCCCACCGTAAGCATTAGATGTTTCTTTTTCTCCTGATTACAGTGTTTCTGGTGAAATAATTAAAAGAACCAACATTAAATAAATACCAGAATATCTCACACCACCCTGAAAACCTGGGTACTGCATAATGCGTTTCACTCGGCACCTACCTACAAAGTATTTATTATGTTCTAGACAAAGTGCAAGACATCAGGGAGGGCTGGGGAGATTGAAAGATGACTGAGACGCTGTGCTTGCCAACCAAGAACTCTGTCAGAAGAAGCTGACAAGAAGTAACAAAAAAAAACATTGAAAAGCATCCCAAGATTTGATTTGCTAAAAAAGCAGTGGTGGTGCGTCAACCATTTGTTAAGCTCTTTATGCAGTCCAAATGAACTGCATAACTATTTAGCTCATTGTAGACTTTCCTTTTTGTAATTTTCCCCCTTCTGTAGTTCCTTTAGTTCTTTCATCTTTTCATTCTCTATTTTGCTTTCTCTTTCAAAATAAAAACAAAAACAAAAAAACAGAGGCCTCTAACACATGGACATAATTTCATAGGAAAAAATGCCAAAAGACAAAGGGAAACTTAGGGTAGAAAAGTAATTGAAATGGGATAAAATTGGTATACTAAAGAGTACTCGAGAAACTCCTGCATATAAGAATGGACGGCAAGCGAGCTCTGAGTTCCCTAGTGGCCAAAGATAAAGGAGGCAGAATTCAAAGTTTCCAAAACATTAGTAGCATTACAGCAACTGCTAAGAAACAGCAAGCTTCTCCCAGTGTTAAGTTATTCTTCTTGAGTCCACATAAAGGGACATTGGGTGGAGCAGCAGACAGTATTTTCTACAATATCCAATTATCTGGCAGAGTGTGGTTTTTGAGTATGAAGTAGCAGAGATTTTTTTATTGGTATTGTATGGTTTTGGAAGGATAGAAAAACTCTGAAACCTGAATCATGTACAACATGAGGTTTCTCTCTCTCTCTCTCACTCTCTCTGTATGTACACACACAGATCTTCAAAGTTAACATTTTGCATCAGATAATGTTTCCCTGATTTAGAAAGTATACTTTAACTCTGTAATTCTTAAGAGGAGAAACAAAAAGGAGAATCGACAAAAACTCCTATTGCATGAGTAACTCTTATTCCAGCTCATAGACTGCCCCCAAATTAGACAATGAACAACAGGACTGCTGAAATTGATGTAAGTAAGAAAGCTTTAGAAAAAGATAAATACTGGGGCACCTGGGTGGCTCAGTTGTTAACATCTGCCTTTGGCTCAGGTCATGATCCAGGGTCCTGGGATGGAGCCCCACGTAGGGCTCCCTGCTCAACGGAAAGCCTGCTTCTCCCTCTCCCTCTCCCCCTGCTTGTGTTTCCTCTCTCCCGGTGTCTCTTACTGTCAAATAAATAAATAAAATCTTTAAAAAAAAAGAAAAAGATAAAGAAGATAAAGAATAAAAGATAAAGATAAATAAACCTAAACATAGAGCTGAACATTAAGACTAAAGAAGACAACTGACAGTTTTAATTGAAAACAAAATAAAAGGACATTATTTTAAAAACTGTTGTCCTTAGTCCTCCCCCTCAAAAAAAAAAAACTGTTCAGAAAATTCTCATGGATGACAAAGAGATGAAATTATCTGAAGTTGAAGTAAAGTATTTAGCTTATTATTAATGTAGTTATAAGTAGTGTTGAATGAAAAACTGCTACAGATGAAAAGTTTTTCTCAAAGGTACACTTAACAACAACTTCATAATATCAGTAATACCTTTTTTTATGGGATTGCAATGTATAATTTAAAAGGTCAAGTATTACTTTATTTTTCATTTTGAAGGTAAATTTTTTATTTTTTGATTCACTTATTTTATATGATTTATTTTTATTAAATTTAGCAACTAATATTTTTATCAAAATGATTATAGTTGTAATATTTAAATGTTTATAAATTTCTGTTTTTACTTGACATTTTAGAATGGGGTTCTACCTTTTAAATTTTTGATTTGCATTGGAAATTGATCATTGATTCTTTTATGAATCTTGAAATATTTTAAAAATAAAATGCCAGGATTATTACCCAATGTTCCATATTACACACTATAACTATTAAAATGTTGCTCTTGTCCTTTTGTCCCAGGGTCGCAATCACACACAGCCTGTACTCAGTTGCTCCCATTACCAACTCCATGACAACCATGCATGCCGGTTTCTCCAACCATCTGAACACAGTTTATAAACTCCCCCAAACAAAAAAACAAAACAAACAAAAAACTTTTACCTTATGGGTTTGCTACAATCTGTTCTGCTCACCTGCCCACCCAAAATTGAATAAATACCCGTTTTCTGATTAGGTGGCCTGGTCAAAAAATCAGAGTTCTGTGAGCATTTAGCACAGAGAGAAGAATAAAAACTTAATAATTCAACACTTTTGTTGGAAAACATGCAATTCAACCTTTAAGAAAAAACTTACTGAATTTTATTTTTTGTTCACTTGCATTTGACCTTAGGCAAGTCACCAAAATTCTTTGCATCTTAATTTCCTCATTTTGCTTATGGATCCACTGAAATAACATTTTCTGGTTTAGAGAGCTGCTTTCTAGAAGAACATATTCATAATTAAGGGACTCTGAAGTGTAAATGGCAAGCATTCCTTGTTTCTGGGAAGCCATATATTTTTTTAAACTTCAATTGGTTTCTGGTAGCACAATAAGAGGGTCTAGTCCCTTGTTTTGGATGAATTGGGCTAAAGTAATACAGGCTGAATGGCTGGCTACACAGTGCCATAGAGTTGGTCAAAACCAGGTATGTGGTCTGCAGAAGACCCAATGAACCAGGGGCATTGCATATTTTAATGCACTGATGAGATCTTCTGTTGTCCTGACCTTGTAGCCTATACTTTCATAGCATGGACTCAGGCACTCTGATCATGGCTCTGTACCCAAAGCACCCAAATCCTGCAAATTCAGCATTTCGAAACTGAAAAATGTCAGCGAGTTGGGTGGCAAGTTCAGTCAACCAGCTTGGCACCTTATAGACAAAACAGTTTGCTAAATGACTGGCATTTTCCTTATGTTTCAGGAATCTATTCCGAATCCATACAGAGAGTACGAGGGAAAGAAGGTGTGGCACGATGTGTACTCTGAGTCTAACTGAATAAATAAATCAGAAAGAACAGATCTTCTGTGAGCATGGGTCATTTTCTGTGTTCTCAAGTTGAGTGTGACCTAGAGATGAATCATTTTATCACCTCCTTAGGAAAACGTCTCAGGTCTGCTGTTTCTTAATTTATAAAAGGGGAAGGCTGCTCGGAGGAATTATGGTCTGTCATCTAGAAAGTGTTTCGAGGTCCCTCACAGTCACTGGGCAGCATTTATTGAGCGCCCACTGTGTGCTTAGCACTGTGCAAACACAAATGTGTCAGGTTAACAAATCACAACCCTTCTGGCTGCAAAATAATTTTTAAAAACCCTTAGCTCCATTAATATTCCACGCCATATGGTGGAGAAAGGTCTAAATTCTATTGCTTTTGCCTTTACAGATAATTTATGAAAAAAAATGAAATATTAACTAGGAATGTGGTAGAATGGCTTTCTGTTTCACTAGGGGATGACAGATGAAGCCGCATAGGCACACATTTGAATAAGGAATTATCAATCAACCTCAAACTTGACCCACAGCTGTCATCCCTATAAATTAATGTTTACCATTTTTAAGTATGTGCAGGACATCTGGAAACGCACACAGGCTGTGGCTGGCGAGAAATTTCCAAGAAATAGTATATCAAAAGCTAATTATAGCAGCAGCGAGCCCAAGTGTCATTTTGTTATGGTGAATTATAGACGGGGAGCTCTGTCACCGCAAACTGTTATTCATAACTAAATCATAATGCTTTTAAGTTTTAATTAATCTGCTTAGCTTTAGTTGCAAGGGAGAAGCTTGCTTAACTGTTAAGCCACCGAAGCTCTCTCGGGCTACCCTGGAACGGCATCCGAGCACCTGAGGGAGCAAGACCACATTATCAGGCTGACATTGTGTCTATTAAAGAGAATTTCTTTTAATATGCCAGAGTCTGAATATTTCTTTCTATTTCATTATCCAAAAACCAATTAATTTTCCATAAGAGCACCAAATTAATTACAAAGTACTATGGAAATCAGAGATGTCTCTCCTTCCGCACCATTATGGAAATGCCAAGCCCCTTGGCAGCGAAGTCTTTCGAAGGTACTAGTTTTTCTCTTTAGTTAACATTTTATTTGTGACGTGGGGAAAACCCTTATGAGCTAATGCTTTTTATTTCTCTTCCATAAGACTTATTTCTTCTGATTCCTTACTCAGTCCACACTCTATTTAATCATCCTTACCTCAGGAAGGTTAGCTGGAGAAAGGGCATTTTTTCATAAAAACAAAAACAAAAAAACTCCCTCTTACTCACTGGG
>LNAC01000495.1:987730-1135230 GCA_002007465.1 Ailurus styani | reverse complement strand
CTTACTGCCAGTCTTGTTTTCCTAATAATGGCCAAAGCCTTCCTTCTGACTAATGTGGGAAGAGTATTATCTCAAGGTTTGGGCCCTTACACACTAAGACTTCCTCCTTACTGTAGATAAAACACTTTTCTGACTCCCTTATTCCTTCTACTACTAGCTTTGGTGTTTGGGTGAAGCTTGTCTTCAGGATATTTGTAATCAAGATCAGAATTTCTCAACCTCGGTTCTATTGCCAGTCAGGACCGATCAGTCCTTGCAGTGGGAGCTGTCCTGTGCATTGGAGGATGGGTAGCAGCATCCCATGCCTCTAGCCTCTAAATGCCTTGAGTTCACTACCAGGGTGGTGACCAAAAATATCTCCCGACATTACCAAATGTCCCCTAGGGGAAATACCACCCTGTTGACAACAACTAGTAGAGGGGATATAGAGCTTCTTGTAAGTTAACATCAACTTGAGTTGTCTGAAAGAAGACCTGGTGTCCTGCTCAAGGAAGGCACATGTCTTACCGCTTGACCCCAGGTCAGAGATCATCTGTAGTGTTGATTCGAATTCTGAGTTGCACATTTTGAGACATGCAAACAAAATACAGAGCTTCAAGAGTAGAGTAATTTAGCAGATGAGAAGGTGCCCATATAAGGTCTGGTCAGTTGTCTGAGTTCATTTTGGTTTACAGAAGATTCAGAAAGAACTATTTATTTTGTGCTCCTTTGTAAAGAAGAGCCAGGTAAAAGATATGGAAAGACACATATAAACTTAATACATAGAATGGGGTGCTTCAAAAGTTGATAAGTTTCTTATTGCTGCAAGTTTAAGCAGATCCAGGATCAGAGTGTTATTGGAAGGAATCTCTGTGCTGCAAAGAATGTAGGATCAGGTGTCTTCTTGGGTTCTTGTCCTTCTAAAACACAGAACATCTCCCCATATTGAAATCCGACAAGTGACCCTTCTTAGCAGTACACAGGTGGTTGCATATACGGTATCTGCAGAAGTAACGCGGGGAGCCTCCCCCACCACAACTATCTTGCTGTGTGCCTGCTGAACATCCAGGGCTCCTTGAACAGCAAGGTTCCCGTGGCCCCTCATGCTGCTCAAGGTCAGCCATCATTCCTGATCTCACCATCTCACATACCCTCCTGCATTGTATGAAGCACTAGGCAGGAAACAGCCCCAAGTTTTCAATGCCTGTAGAAAAATCAAGGCCCAAGCAGAAAGGTAAGTAAACTAGCTGGGGTTTCCTGGACACACTGTACAAGTAGTATGTCCATTCCTCCCTAACTTTCTTTTGTCAGGTCACCTAAAACAGAGCGTATCAGGTAAGCTTGTTATAAAGGAGATCACATCTGAAGCCATAAACAAGTTATACGTTCCTCACTCTCAGTCTAAATAGGCTTTAACAAATCTTGAGAGAGGACAATGTAAGTGCTGACATAAACATTAAAAGTATTTGGCTTTAACTATGGAAAGAGCCCAATGTCCATCCACCAATAAATGGATGAAGAAGGTGTGATACAAGCACACGCACAGGTGCACGTGCACACACACACACACACACACACAGAGGAATATTACTCAGCCATAAAAAAATTAAATTTTATCATTTGCGATGACATGGATGGAGCTAGAGGCTAGAGTGTATTATGCCAGGTGAATAAGTCAGTTGGAGAAAGACAAATACCCTATGATTTCACTCATATGTGGAACTTAAGAAACAAAACAGATGAACATATGGTGGGGGGGTAGCGGGGCGACAGAGGAAGACAAGCCAGAAGAGATGATAGAGAACAAACTGAGGGTTGATGGAGGGATGTGGATGGGGGATGGGCTAGATGGATGACGGGTATTTAGGAGGGCACTTGTTGGGAGGAGCACTGGGTGTTGTATACAAGTGATGAATCACTGAATTCTACTCCTGAAACCAATATTTCACTCTATGCTAACTAACTAGAATTTAAATTAAAAAAAGAAAACTTTCTGGCTTTTCCTCATTAGTTTCACTGCTACACGATTACGCATCCACAGTACCTGGGGTTATAGTCATATATTTTTCTCTAGTTTTTTCATAATTTACATCATATTATTTCCATGCAAGTATACAGTCCTTAGAAATAGTAACTTTGCCTCTCTCCTCTAATATATATGAAATTCTCCTTTACGGTATTTTTTTTACTATTAGTTGTGCCCATATTTATTTGTGGATAGAGTTTCTCGCCTCCTTTGAACAATATTCTCAAGCTACTGAACGCTGGAGGGCACAGGATCAATCCACACTCTGGAAGATAGTGTGCGCCCACCACCCACTAACTAATCTGCCTCCAACAGTCTTCATATTTTAACCCGTCAGTCACAGTGCTGGGTGGCAAGCACGTCCTCAAAAAGTACTGTTGATCCATATGGACCCCCTTCACTCTGAGATTTTCGACATTCAACAATGAGGTTAGTTCATTCCTTTTTTAAGGTTCAAAAGTTGCACCAGGTTGTGAGATGAAATAATCAGTTGGTTAATCTTTTTTTTCAATCACCAGGTAGGCACATCCTGAAATAAAGAAAACTCCATTAACTTTTGTGTCCCATTTGTTCCGTGTCTTGGCTTTCTGGCAGACTGTATGATCCCTACGTTCAGAACTGTTTCTTGGTTTGACTGCGCACGGTACCTAGTAGAGCATGGTGTACACAAGGGCCCTTGGTGCGTGCCACTCTTAACGTACCAAATATGGCGGATGGCGGCTCCACGAAAGAGGATTGCTCTCTGTGCCCAGTCACCTGGGAGGACAGGTTCTTCAGGTGCCCTTTCCAGAGATACAATCCTCAGATGGCACCAGTGGGGGGAATCTAGAGCAGGTTGTCAGGACACTTCATCCAGCTTTAGTACTTGGACAGTAAAGGCATGTTGCTAGCCCTTGATTTCCCACTGGATCCCACTGTGTCAGATGCTGGTTCTGGGCTCAAATCCCAGCTCAGCTACTTAGTAGCTTTGTCACTGAGGCAAATTACCCAATTTTTCAATGCCTTAGAATCATCATTTAAAAAATAATTACAGGGGCGCCTGGGTAGCTCAGTGGGTTAAAGCCTCTGCTTTCGGCTCAGGTCATGATCTCAGCGTCCTGGGATCGAGGCCCGCATCGGGCTCTCTGCTCAGCAGGGAGCCTGCTTCCTCCTCTCCCTGTCTCTNGGGGTGCCTG
The DNA here is from genome assembly GCA_002007465.1 of Ailurus styani. NCBI lineage: Eukaryota > Metazoa > Chordata > Mammalia > Carnivora > Ailuridae > Ailurus > Ailurus styani. Next base: position 1,132,050 of record LNAC01000495.1, on the reverse strand, counting down.
GGTGGCTCAGTGGGTTAAAGCCTCTGCTTTCGGCTCAGGTCATGATCTCAGCGTCCTGGGATCGAGGCCCGCATCGGGCTCTCTGCTCAGCAGGGAGCCTGCTTCCTCCTCTCCCTGTCTCTCTGCCTGCCTCTCTGCCTACTTATAATCTCTCTCTCTGTGTCAAATAAATAAATAAAATCTTTAAAAAATAAAATAATAAAAAATAAAAAATAATTACAATAATAACAACAATCATACTTTCCTCATGCAGTTGTTACGAGAATTAAATGAGTTAATAGGTGTCAAACACTTAAAACAGTATCTGCTACATAATAAGCTCTTAATAATGCTAACTCCATCTATCTACCTTTGATACGATAGAGGAGAGAATTAATAGTGCTCTGCAATGTAAGATGTTATGATGGGACCCTCTCTTATGTCATGGTTCTAACAAAGAAAATCTCTCTACAGAAATAACTTTTCCCCTTCTCAGGGTAACTGTCACAGTGACTAGGATTTTTGGTTAGGTGGCGTTAAGGATTGGCTGCCTCAGCTTTCTGCCTTCACTATACAGAAATATTGAGCTTATCTACCTTCTCAGGTAGGAAGAGAGCTAATGATCTGTGACTTGAGTGCATAAATATAGCAAAGCTGATTAAAAAAAATATTAAGATATGGTACCAAGGTGTGCTTGATCCTGACTCCTGTGTACGGACCACTAGAAATGGCTTTCTCAGAATTGCTGACCTTCCCAATCCACTCTTTTCAGAAGAAAAATATGACGAAATGGTCTCTGCTCCCTCCTCCCATCTCTACCCAGCCTGTTTTATTTGAGGGAAAGGGGTTCATAAGCTGGTTGTCTTTTTTTCTTTAAGGTTGAGTTCTTCCCTTCATTCTTTTCTGGTAGAGGGCAGAGTTCCTTCCCAAGTCAATGGGGTCCTCAGACCCACCGGGAGGCGGGGGAGGAGAAGAAGGAATTAGAACTGTGAAAAGCTACCCTTAAAATCAAATAAAATTTCAACTGAATGACCTGAACTAGCAGTTTTAAGGAGCGAATGATGAGGTTCCGTATGGAGGTTGAGAAATGCAATCATCACTGAAGGATTAAAATAAATAGTGCAGTGAACCTTCATCCTCCTTCTCCTCGTGCCTCAACACCCCCTCCCCTTGATAAATACACAAATCTACATGGGTGCACACCATTTCAGAGGGTAATTATCCAAACTGTCTAGAACAAACAAAACAAGTGCAAATGTTATGTCCATGTTTAATGAAGACTTTGGAGTAGCTCAGTGAAGTGAAACCCATTCTGCTTCGGTCACGCTTTCCCATCCCCTGACCCCTCACACATGCAGCCAATAAGGGGCCTCATTTGAAATTCAGAGGCTCTGCTGCTGGGATTTAATAACAAAACTGGCACCTGTCACTTTCTCTCTATATGGGCTGCACTCTACCACTCTAACCATTAAAAACAACTCATCTAGGAGAAGATACAAAGCAACTGCCAAGGAATATTTACTCTCCAGGCCCACAGTGACCCCTCAAGAAGTCTTGAGGTGTGTGCAGCTAATTGAAGGGAAAAACAACTTCTAAGAAGTTATTCATGTGATTTAATTTCCATTGTGCCTCTTGCTATTTTTATTTGCCTGTCCTAACCAAATGGTAACCTGGCATTCTCGTCTTTGCACACACAAACAGCTATCTTTCTGCGAAGAAGGTAAAACTGTCAAATGGCTACATGGAAGTGTGTATGAGTGTTCTTATGTCTCTGGGCTTGGGCGGGGGGTGGGGGTGGGGATGTAAGGTACAATTTAGGCCAAAATTATTTTTTTAAGTGCTGATGTCCAGTATCAAGTGGAGGAGATAAACAGCAATTAAGGGTTTAGTTTCACTGATGTACATGGGCAGAATAGATTGAAAGTAAAAATTCATTTTGGAATCTGACTTATCTAGATGTAGCTATATAATCCTGAAATAGATTAAACACAAAATAGTTTTGGAAAGACAAGTTACTGCATTTTTAAATGATCATAAAAGTTTTTGAATATTTCTAAATGGCAAAAAACAATCTGTCCCCTCCTTTAAAACCCTCTGCTTAGAACAGAGGAAGAGTGGCCCTCATACTCTGACCATTATGAGTATCTATTTTTAAAGAGTTTCCACTTTTTCTTAATTTTAGGTCCTTCTCCTAACCAATCCCTGGCCAAAACAAATTTGAAAGAAATGAGGGTAGACTCACTCCACTAAATTCAGTTAACATCAGGGGGTCAGTTTCTGAACTACCTGTCATCTACAGAAACTCATATTTTTGTCTTATTCTGTTCTAGCTTTCAGTTTCTGGCTCTCATAGATGTTGGAACAAATTTGTCAACACTGGCATTCATGAACTAACAGGTCTTACAAAACAACTAAGAGCCAGGAGTAAATATGGTGGAGCTTCTTCCACAGAAAATCTGGATTAGGAGTATTGTCTCTGAAGGATCTCCGAATGATTCAATGAGGAATGCAACATAGTGACCTCTTTCAGAGCAGACTAATAAGAATAAAGATCAGTCTATGAAATAAGGAAGGGGTTATTTTAGTTATGCCTCCAGTCAAGGATTAGAATTGCTGTTTTTGCCTTTTCTCCCTTCTTGATATGGACATTTAAACTAGATCGAAAGTGACCACTTCATTACAAGATAGGACTAAAAATGTTTGTGTTTGATCTCTTGTATAAGGAGTAGAATTATGAAAGAAAGAAAATCAAAGTCCATCATGATTTTTCTATGACATAAATATTTTACAATATTATTTACTGGCTTTTTAGTAGCAGTGTTCGGAATCATGTGAGATTATTACAGAATAATGATAGGAAAGGGAAAAAAAAGTCCAATTCGTACATTGGCCTGCTACACCTTCTTTATTTTATGGCCAAAAATATATATATATATGGCTTTTCAAGTGACTAGTTGCCTGCTTTCTAGATCAGTCTTAGTTCCTTGTTTGGAAAAAAAGAAGCTTCAGGTGAACCTTCATACAGACAGAGGACAGCCTCCCATTTGGGCAAAGATAAGAGTTATGCTCTTAAATTTTCATAACAGAATGTCAACTCCTGCCTGCACATATGGTATCTCAAGCATATGGATCTTTGTTTAATCAACGACCCAGAATATAGACACTTCAGGCAGTTTTCAGGAAATTCAATCTTTAATTGCCTTTGATCTTATACTCACCAAAACCTTGTTTGGAGATATCCAATATTTAGGAAAGACAGCATAAGTTAACATGTTAACACTCTCTTCCTGTAGGATCTCCACACTCCATACCTATACCAGATAAATCATCAGACACAAAGCTACTCAGGTCTATTATCTTAAGTGGTTTGAAGAAAGAATTTCACTAAACACAGCTGTAATGTTAAGCCTTCCATTGTGGAAGAATTCAAAGCACAAAGGTCCATTTAAAGGCAATTTCTGGATATTGAGACAAAATATCAGAAATGACTCAGGTGCCCACATCCATGCCTAACCCAAACTACAAAATATGGCCAAAAAGCCATTGACCCGTGTATAGTAATAAGGGTTTATTTATGGAAATGACTGTGGACATAAATATTGCAGATACAAGAGAGACCGAGATAACAGATATAGAAGGCCACAAAGATCTATTCCTCTATAACAATGAGGGAAAGAAGAAGACATGCTATTGGTGGGTAAATAATTTTAAAGAATTCTTAAAAGATTGAAGGAAGATGGGATTGAAATATTAGAAGGGAAAAAAACCACCAAAAAATCCACCAGAACATGCCTGTTGGAGTAGAAGTGGTTCTGGGGATGTTTCACTTCTGAGGCAACAGAGACATGAAGTTGAAGAAGGCCCCGTGGCAATCATCACAGCCATTTTTTGAAAAAATTCATTCAGAGCATCCGGGCATCCTGGCTTTTATCCTTCCACAGCTTGTCATGAGTAGGTTGCAGAATGGCATTTACCCCTCAGGCTAAAGCAGAAAAGTCTGGGTACTCAGGGAAGGAAGAAGAGAGGCAACATAGAGAGTTAGTGACAACAAGAAGGAAGAGACAAACACGTTACCCAGAAGATAAGCAACTGGCACACTTCCAATCTATGTCCCGCCCCTCCCCAACAATCACCTGAAAGTAAGATCTTGAATAAGAATTCACATGCACGAGTAGGCAAAGAGAAATTTACAAACAAAACAAAACACAATGATGAGAGGAGATAAGGAAGAATCACCAGATCTTTTTTTTTTTTAAAGATTTTATCAATCTGACAGAGTGAACCAGATCATTGGGTTTAACCAACACCACCAAACACCAAATGAAATTAACCAAAGAACTAACACTTGAGAAGAGTTAATAGTCCAAACTGGAAAAAAAAAATGTAAGTGTTACTGATTCTCACAGAAATTAAAACAAAACAAAACAAAACAAAAAAAACCAGAACTAGTTACCTAGTAAATAAACGATGCTGAAAACTTTAAACACACTGAACTATATGGAATAAATAGCAGAATGGACACAACAAAGCTGGGTAAAAGTGAGAGAACAAAAAATCAAAGAATTACTCCAAAGAATAACCACTAAAACACAAAGAGATGAAAATCATTAAATAAAAATATGTATACATTGAGACTGTCAAGGAAGCCAACATCTACTTAAAACAGTTCTAAAGAGACCAGAAAGAATGGAAGTGGGGAAAGAGTAAAAAATAACAGAAGAAAATTTCCAGAGCTACAGAGAAATCAGACTCCATTACTGAATAGACTCATTCTGCAAGATAATGAGAAAATAGCTGTTCTAAGTACACTTTGGAAAAATTTCATCAAGATAATTAGAGGGCGGGCGCCTGGGTGGCTCAGTCTGTTAAGCATCTGCGTTCAGCTCAGGTCATGATCCCACGGTCCTGGGATGGAGTCCCACATCGAGCTCCATGCTCAGCGGGAAGCCTGCTTCTCCCTCTCCCTCTGCCACTGCCCCCTGCTCGTGCTCGCTCTCTCTCTCTCTGTCCCCCTCTCAAAAAACAAATAAAATCTAAAAAAAAAAAAAAGATAATTAGAAAATCACAAATGTTTTGAAGAAAATACTGCTCTGCTCACAAAACTGAAAGAATTATACTGGCATCAGACTTCCCACTGACAACATGAGGTGCCAGAAGACAATGACGTAATATCCTCAAAGTTCAGAAATAACATTATTTTGACCCAAAATCGTATGTCCAAACTAGTACTCAAGTGCAAGAGCAAAAGAAATTTACTGCTTGCAGAAACTCTCTTTTTAGTAAAAGTTATAGAAAGTCAAATTCCATTAAAACAAAAGTATACATAAGGCAATAAGGACATTTATAGTTAAGTCTATATGCATAATGTAAAGAGATAATCTGAAATTAAAATCTTGAATGATCTCAACACAGGAGACAGTGGGGAGGAGAGATGAAAACATGCTAAGTAAGTTTTTGTCATCTTCAGAGGAGCAAAACATAGTGATTAATACTAAATATTGACCAAAAAAGCTTAAATGTGTGTATTAAAAACTTAGAATTCTAGAAGTAGAAGGAAATCAAATAAATAAAAATAATTAAATCACTCCCACAATGGACAGAGTCAGAAGAGAAGGAGGGAGGAAGAGCAGGGGAAAAGAGTAAGGAAAAGATGATTACATAGCAAATAAACAAAGATGGTAAGGTCAAGTCCAAGCACAGCAATAATCACACATGTCTGAGCTTATTCAATTATTCTATTAAAAGAGAAAAAACACAATATATCGGGTTTACAGAAAGTACACATAAACTGATATAAACATTTAGAATAGAAAGGAATAAAAATTAACTCCAAATTAGAACACAAGTGAGTAAAGGTAAAATACCAGCAGCAAATATAAAGAAAAAAAAAGGTGTATGATCCCTAGAACATTCTAATCAGAAAAAAAAAAAGAGAGAGAGAGAGAGAAAAGGTAAAGAGAAACCAAGAAATAGAAAATGGGCAAAGTAGGGACGCTTGGGTGGTTCAGTTGGTTAAGCATCTGCCTTTGGCTCAGGTCCTGATCCCAGGGTCCTGGGATGGAGCCCCACATCGGGCTCCCTGCTGTGCAAGGAGCCTACTTCTCCCTCTTCCTGCTGTTCCTCCTGCTTGTGCATGCTCTCTCTGTCTCTGTCTCTGACAAATTAATAAATACAATCTTGAAAAAAAAAAGAAAGAAAATGGGCAAAGTATGTGAACAGTATGTCTGAAAGTACTCATAAGTAAGGTGATCAAACACACTCATAATTATGATTGTGCAATATTTAAAATGCAATATGAATTGTACCCACCAAATTGCTAAAGTAAAAAATTCTCCAAAAGAAAAATAGTAAACAACCTAAATGTTCACCAGGTAGGGAGCTATTAAGTTATGGTACATCTATATTACAAAATCATAAAAAAAATCATTAAAAAAATAGTGTACAACTCTGCATAGTGACATGGTAAAAATTTCCAATAAATATCTGTTAGTCCAAAAATCAAATTTCAGAAGATAGTTTAATCCCATGAATTTACACCAAGAAGAAGAAAATCTGTGTGGGTGTATGTATGTGGGGGTGGGTAATATACAGACACGAATTTTAAAAGAACTATAAGGAAACACACTAAGTAGTAACAATAGTTCCCTCTGTGGAAGAAAGTAGGATAGTGAGGATGAAACAGGACTAGGAAAATGGCAGACTTTTATTTTATATCCTATACCTCCATATTATTTGAATCTTTTCTGACAAGAATGTATTTACGCACAGACTTCTGTCATTACACAGGCATATATTATGTAAAACTGTGGTTGAATACATCTACAACTTTTTCTCTTATTCATTGAGCAAACATTTACTGAGCACCTATTTTGTTCAGGTTCTATCACGTTCAGACTTTGACACATATGGAGTGCAAAACTGAGTCAGTTCCTACCCTCCAAAATAAGGGAAATTTAGATGTTATATGCATTCAAACAAGTTTATTGCAGTGGGTGGGGGGAGGGATGTAAAACGATGTGGAAGCCAGTGGTAGACTGAAGGAAACACAGGACTGAGAATATGAGGTTAGAGGTGAAGTCAGTGGTAGCATTATTCCAATGCAAACTTTGAGATAATAGGAGCTTATCTCTTCCAATGAACACACTCACGCACACATGTATGTGCACACACAATGATGCAGTGATGACACCTTCAATTTTGACCTTTCTCTGTTCTTTTACTCAAATGATGACAAGTCAGAAGAGCTGGAAAACAGGGCAATGCATGCTAACTCCTGATTGTAACAAAACTGGGTCCACATATAATACAAGTTTATTATTTTCTTCATGGAAACATGTTTTTTTGGCCTTCCCGTAACTTACTTTCCCCACTTAAAAACCCACATACATATGCACTGTCTGGACTATGACGTGCATTGTCATTTGGAGAAAATGCGTAAGTAAAAGTGCCATCAAGCATCTCGTGCAGTGTCCTTAGGTACCCAGCTGTGACGCACAGAGAAGGTATGAAGTTACACTGGAAAGACCGCAGAGTACTCAGTATATGGCAAGAGGGACAGCCAAAGCCATAGAAAGTCCAGTGGCAATCAGAAAATAATACAGTAGAACACAATACCTTTGGCTCCTAAGGCTCTAATACTGTGTTGAAGTTACAAGATCTTGTATTTATATACTATTTGCGTTTAAAGTTGGTATATTATAATGAATAATTTAATAAAGTTACAGCCTAAATGCAAAGGGGGAAAAAAACCAAAATGTAATTATAAGCTTGTGAAATGCCTTCCACAACAGCAAGAAGTCTTAAGGGCAAGTGGATTTAATAGATTCAATGACTCGCATATCATAATAATTCAAATTTGATTTTCTTTCTTCTGCTTTTCCAGCCTCAAAAATACTGCTTATTATTTCATTAAATATCATCAATGCTGAATTCTGAAGGTAGAATAATACTATAAATTTGAGTTGAGGATTTACTTTTACCATTAGTCTTTATATAGACTGTCTTTATATATAGACTGAGTCTTTATATCAACAGATGATTTTTTTTCTCCAAATGAAGGTCTTCCATTATTTAGAGCTGATTATGTAAAAGGAGCCACTAAAAAAATAAAAATTATAAATTTAATAAAAGTGTATCATAATTACCTGGCACAGTCCAGCAACTGAGAATTTTGGGTATTTAATTTTATTGAATAAGGAATCAAGAAAGCCCTGTTGGTTTCAACGTATTTGGAAAATCTTTAAAAGTCCACCCATCTGTCTTTCTTAATAACCGGAATTAAATTTCTTGCCAATTAAGAGTAATATTCCTTAAATGTACCATGGCTAGAAAAACCACAGTTGGCAAGATCAGGGCTCATTTTAAAAATAGGGGGTTAGGATTAAAACATTAAGATTAACGTTGAAAGCATGTGTATGTATTTAAAAAAGAAAACAAATTCTTGGAAGTAAATGTATACAAAAAACCCCCCAGAAATGCCAGATAACTCCTTTCATAAATTACTTTCTTATGTAATTCAAGAAACATTCCTGAAGAACAGATTCTCTTCTAAAAACCGTACCTCTTTTTAAATTCTTCCATCCAGAGCCTAATGACCTGAAATTTTAAATCTTTTACACTTTGCATTCTTCCCTGATTAACTTTTTTTTTAAAGATTTTATTTATTTATTCATCAGGGAGAGAGAGAGAGAGAGAGAGAGAGAGAGAGAGAATAAGCAGGGAGAGTGTCAGGCAGTGGGAGAAGGAGGCTCCTTGAGAGCAGGGAGCTCAATGAGGAACTCGATCCCAGGACCCCGGGATCACGCCCTAAGCCGAAGGCAGCTGCTTAACTGACTGAGCCACCCAGGCATCCCATTCCCATTCCCTGATTTACTCTTTAAAATCTCAATAACATGCTTTGTAACCACTTGACCTTTTAACAGATTATCAAAATGCCCAAAGGATGTAGAATCAGATCCATAGAAAAGGAAATTTATTTCTAAATTTGGCATTTATTTCTACTTCAAGACTATGCAGATGGGAGCTCAATTTCAGAGATGTCAGTCTCTCTTTGTCCCAGAGTCATAAAAAAGTTCAGAAGCATTCAAAGAGGCATGTGGTCTATGGAGTATCCTCCATCTGCATGGGCTTACTCTGCTGTACCCACATCTCCATTCACTATGAGGCGATGGATAGACACAGGTTCTCCTAGATCTGTCCTTGTTCCGGAGCTCATGGCCTCTTCAGGGCTACTCTGGGTATTTGGAAAATCCTGAGCTTGGAATGTGGAAAACTCCCCTTGGTGCTCCCAGACACGTAGAAAGATTTTGCTGCTCTAGTGTTTGGGACACCACAGAAAATTCTGAGAGGCTTTCTCTGCAGCATCTGCCTATGGAGACAACCATATATACATTTCCTCTGCTCTCCCATCTTGGCAGGAATGGAGAAAGTTGTAATGTTTTCCACCTTTGCAGATCCCACACGGGAGTTGGGTGCAATTTTTCCCAGATCCTCAAATCTACCTGGGGGTTTTATCATTATCCTGCACTTAGATTTGCCCTGGATGGTGTGGGCAAGGACCCTGTCAGGAACCTACTACCATATCAAATCTCTTCACTACTACTCTGAATTACCCCCTACAAAAGGATCTTCTCTAGTCTTGAACATGGGAAACCTTGACCTCTGTCATCAGAGATTTTTCCAAATCTTTTGTTTTGTACTCATTAAGCAGTCAAGATGGTCTGCTCATTCCTTTGCAATAGGAAATTCGTAGCATAGCCTCCAGGCTTTTGTTTCCAAAAACCTCAGCCCACTGAGGGAATTAAATTTTAAAGAGAAAGGAGGGGAGCCTGGGTGGCTCAGTCGGTTGGGCATCTGCCTTCAGCTCAGGTCATGATCTCAGGGTCCTGGGAAGGAGCCCTGCACTGAGGTTCCTGCTCAGCAGAGAGCCTGCTTCTCTATCTCCCTCTGTTGCTCCCCCTGCTTGTGTGCCCACTGCTCTCTTTCCCTTTCTCTCTGTCAACTAAATAAATAATCTTGAGAGAGAGAGAGAGAGAGAGAAAGAGAGAGAGAGAGAGGGAGAGAGAAAGGAATTTCTCCTGAAATAAAAATATATTCTTGGGGTTTCTGAAAAAACAGAAATAGATATGCTAGGAATGCCCCCAAGCAATGGAGATCTGTATCCCTCAAAGTCTCATAGGTTGGGAAGTATAGTCTGGAGGTAAATATCCTAGATACCCCAGGGCTCCCATCACACCAAAGTTTCCATTGGCCCAGTATGGCATGGAAGGACCTGAGAGGTGGGCCTGGTATGATATGTATAATCAGTCCGCTACCTATATCTCTACCCCAGGTTGGAAATTAAGAGAAATTCTCATTCTCTAAACCCCAGGAACAATAATTATTTTAGTTATAGATGAGTTACAGTTTAGATGCCCCTGGAAGATACAGGCGGGTAGAAGGATGTTGGAAGGGCTCCAGAGGGACCTATTTGTCAGCCTGCTCTTCAGTAATGTAGATGGATGAGGTTCCCCAGGGAATGAAAAGAGGAGAGGCAACAAGACAACAGAGGCACACTGATGTTGGATGGGAAAATTGAAAGAGGAAGTCTGGAAAGGGAAGGAGATTGGTGAGAGAGGAGAAAGGGGAGCCCAGAGGCAAGGTATAGAGGCTTTCAAGAAGAAGGAATCATCAACCTACGTGAATGCAGAAGCCTTTCCAGTAGCGCGGTGGCAGAGTAAACCAAACTGTAGAGCATGTGATGTCCTAGTAGCATCCCAAGCATACATCTGAGAATATGTTTCTAGAGCTATAGTATATCTAAATAAGAGAGGAAAAGTAGGAGGTCATTTAGGCATTATCTTACCCAATATGCCTTCCCTGGTCCCTGAAGGCTAACAGCTACTCACTTTCAGCTTTCTCATCTGTTCATTCATCCATTCATTGATTCAGTCAGTCAGTGGGTCAAATACTCATTGATTGTTCAGGTTTCTTTAAAGTGGGTATGTGTTCTAAGTATTGTGCTTAGCACTTGAGTTTTAAAAATATATGGGACTTCTCCTCAAAGAGACTGAAAAAGTAAATGTGAAATATATGAAAATAATGTTGTATACATATTGACATATACATAATGCCAAAGGGTACCCCAAGAAAGAAAGACATCACTTGGAGGAGTTATTAACATTTGAACAATCTGCAGCTAGAATCAGCTGCCTTATTCACTAATCCTTTCATTCATCTCTTCAAACCAACACGTAGTAAGTACTACCATGCTTAAGGCATTTCATTGGAGCTGGGATTACAGTAGTGAGTAAGACAGACAGGACCTTATCTTCACAGCTTATGAGCAAAGCAGTCTCATGACATAAACTTGGTGGCTCCTACCTGCCCTGGGGCAAACAGGTAATTATTTGTTTAAAAGTTTGCTTCTTTACAACATATGAACATCAAATAAGAATGAATAGAAAGCATGCTTGAGAAGCCTGTTTATTAGCAAAGAATGTGACCATTAATATAGAGGTTTTCCATTTATTTTGGTTTTCCAGAGACTTTTATTATTCAGGCCCATGCTCTCAGCTAGCTTTTAGATACAGAGCATATGCTTGGACACTCACAAACACTCACTACTCCATGGTCCATTCTAAGTGTTCCATAACCAGAAAGGCAAGAATAGTGATTTCATCCATCTCTAATTCAGACAACCCAAGCAGTGTGAAAAATGAGGCAGATATGGACTTCATGAAATTTATCAGAAACATGAAAAAAAAAGAAACCTATAAAATAGAAGTATATATTTTAAGTTGCTAGTGATCTTTTCTCAGCATTTTGAAGATACTATCTCACCATCTTCTGGCTTCTACTTATGGCTATTAGCAAATCAGCTGTCAAATTAGCTGCCAATTTACCTATGAGAGATAGCATGACTGCTCTGAAGTTCTCTTTGGTATTTTGTTGTTGTTCTTCAGCTTGTTTACGTGTGGACTTCACTTTATGATCTGCTGGACTTCTTGAATCCGAGAACTTTCCATCAATTCTTTAAAATTTTCAGCAATTGTCTCTCAAAATGGAATGAATAAGTCACAGGGATAAAAGGTACATTGCTGGGAATATAGTCACTGATACTGTAATGGCATTGTATGATGACGGATGGTAGCTACACTTAGGAGTATAGCACAACGTACAGAGATGTGTTGAATTGCTATGTTGTATGCATGAAACTAATCTAACATTGTGAGTCAACTATACTCCAACAACAACAAAAAATTTAAATATTGCCGCTCTACCATTCTTTTAGATCTCCTAGATGTCAGTTTGACTTTTTACTTTACTCTCCATTCTCTTAATCCCTCATTTGTATTTTGTGTCATTTTATCTTTCTGTTCTGCATTCTGTAGAATTTCTTGAGCTCTATTTCTGGATAACTAATTATCTTCTTAGCACTGTCTAATCCAGAGAACAGCAAATTATGCCCCAAATATGGCCCACAACCTATATTTGTTCAGCCTGAGAGCTTAGAATGGTTTTCACATATTTAAACGATTATAAAAATCAAAAAACAAAAAGAAGATTGTGAGACAATGAACAATAACATGAAAAAAAAGGAGAAGAAGAAATGAGACGAGGGAAAAGAAAAAAGTCTGTCCCTTTACAGAAAAAGTTTGCTTATCCCTGACCTAATTTGCTCATGAAACTTTCCATAAAATGTTTTAATTTTACTTTTATCTATGTGGTTTATTTTCAAGTTGACTATTATTTGCTTTAACTCTTGCTTCTGATTCACATTGTTGGTTCACTCTTTTAAGTCTTTAATAATTTTTTAATGTTACATTAATTCTAAAATGTTAGTATCTAAAGACTTTTAGATCTAGTTCTACTGCTTGTTGTTTCTGCTGACTTTCACTCATGGTGTTTGTTTGTTTGTTCTTCCTCCTGGCTTTGTTACTTTTCTACTGTGAGCCCATAATCATTATTACTCTATCTCAGGCAAGTCTTTTACAGCTGGATTGAAAGTGTTTTCCTCCAGAGAGAATATTGTTTGTTTCTGTAGGCAACTAAAGGCACTCCCTACCAAGGTACACTTTAAAAAATAATTCTCAACTTACACTTTTTGCTTCAAGTAAATGACATGAATTTGGGCTCCAAATTCACATAGTGTGGGCTTTTGGCCATAAATTCTCCACAAAGGATTTTTCTTCTCTACCCAAGTCAAAACTGAGACAATCAATTTTCTTGAACTCTGTAACTGTGAAGTACATTTTTTTCCATTTCATTTCCCTGTTAGTAAGTGAAACTTAAAAATATATTTACAATAAATTAGTAAGTTATTTAATGTTTTAAAGATTCTGTGGCTTTAGAACTTTCCATAACCGGGCGCCTGGGTGGCTCAGTGGGTTAAGCCTCTGCCTTCAGCTCAAGTCGTGATCTCAGGGTCCTGGGATCAAGTCCCACATCAGGCTCTCTGCAGGGAGCCTGCTTCCCCACCCCCTCTCTGCCTGCCTCTCTGTCTGCTTATTATCTCTCTCTCTCTCTCTATCAAATAAATATATAAATCTTAAAAAAAAAGACCTTTCCATAACCATATACATATATATGTCATAATATATGTATATATTCACATGATATATGTATGTATATATGTAAATATACACACATATTTATATATAAATTCATAACAGATATGAATTTACCAGTATCTATAGAAACAACTAGTCTACCCTGCTGATTTTGAAGCCATTATCTCTTGGCTTTTAATCAACCCTGTTATATATATAGTGTTTATAATACCAGGGCTACCATTCTACTAAATATATTTCTCTTTTACCAATTTAGCTTCCTGTTATATTCCACCAAACAGGGAGACACCAGGGAGGGGGTGGAATCTAAAAAGCTTGGGGAAGAAACAAAATTTGCCAGCCATTCTTATCAGTGTGGTCCCAGAACAGGCACTTAGTTGATAAAACGACAGCTCAGCTTTTTCAAGCTTCTTTTGGCACTCCTTGAAATGGACCATCACTTTGCCTCACAAGTATCACACCATCAGGCCAGTGACCCCCTCCTCAGAGCTCTGAAAACCAGCTCCACTGGACCCCTTTGGAGCTCCTGAACAGGCAGAAATCCCTTTTCAGAAATCTGCATCCCCAAACTGCAGTGCCTCTCTGCAGAGTTTATTGCTTCTAATAATTCCAATCTCTTCACTCTGTTCCCCCAGCTCTACGAATGGGAGCTGACCCCTGTGGTTCTTCTATCTGCATTACCTCACTGTTGTTACTTTGTAGATACCTCATTTAATTTGTAGATACCTCATTTGCCTGGAAATGTTACCGTCAGACCAAAGCCTGCTCTATTAGGGTTAAAGAGTGGACAAGAACATTCCTAGCCTCACTTTCTTTAATTTGATACCATATCACACAGGCCAAAGGAAAGTACTGACTCAGTCAGTCACTGTACTATTTGCTTAATGCCACTTTTATTTGAACGTGCACATCTCTTACTGCACCAAATATTGATTCTGTGTTTCTAACTTTTCAAATAAGTTCAATCATATGCATGCTCCAAGTAAGGGTGCACCCCTGCTGCAGTCCTGATAAAGCTGAAGGAAATGGTGGAGAGCACAGGATCAGGAGTATAGAAATGTGACTCGAACATATCTTCTTGGCCAGAAAGATCACACTGAATTGAATGTAAGTAGTTGTTTATGAGGACACTTTGTGGGTTCCTAGAGGTCAAGGCTTCCCTGAGCTCTGTCACTTGCTAGATAAGAGCCCTGTTGGAAATCTTCAGTACTGATCAAACTTGTGAAACCTTACATTTGTCAATGGAAAATCTTCCAAAAGAAATAATTTATACAGCCTCCTATAGACTTGATATTTGTACAGAAGAGGTGTGCTTTTGTTCCAAATCAGGGCCCAACACAATGTTTCACACAAACATCTGAAAGTACAGCCATCTAAAGCAACTGTAAAAAGTGTTGCTGACTCCAAGTTGCTAAGGGTGGGTTCTGGGTGTGTGAAATAAGAGTCAGGAACCATGGTACTGTTGGGAGTTGATAATATCCTTATAGAGTGACACACGACAATGGGCAACTTGTACGAGCATGTGTGATATACCTGCTCTGAGTGCTTCACACGCCTTAACCTTCAGGGTAATCCCATCATTGTCGTTAGTGTAGGAGTATGAAACCAAGGTATAGAAAGGTAAGCAACTTGCATAAAACTGCACAGTTTGTAACTGACAGATACAGGATTTATACCGAGACAGTCTAACTCCAGTATCCATATAACTCAGCCACTGCATTACGCTCTCTGTGAGATAACCATCAAGTCTCACATGTGCCAATTAACACCTCCCTCTAAAATCTCAGTTTCCAAGAATCATCAAGATCCTCAATACTGAACTTTATACATGAAAAAAATAAAATTCCTATGCCAAAAATCTTACTCATATCTAAAAGCAAAATATACCTACACCTTTAAAAAGAGTCAATAAAGAGTTCTTTATTCATGTAGCATCAGTGAAATTTTTGATAATATCAATTAACTAATCAGTAACATATGGGTTAACTTTACCTGGAAATACATCTAAGCTTATCTACTTTTCTTTTTTTCTTTTAAGGAAAACACATCTGGTACTTCTCTATGCCAGGAAAGTTTGGAAAATATTTTGCACTGTGCTGAATACTCAAAAGAATTCCATTTTCATCCCACCTCACAGGTGTTTGATCTGAAAGAAGGAGAGAACACCAAACTTCTATGCTAACAGAGCGATGTTTCATAACACAAAGGACCTAGTATAGACAGAATTTTAGAGCACTAAGAGGAAACTTAAAAAAAAATAACAGGAGATATTTTATGTGATTTTTTTTCCACCACATCTGAGTGTGTTTTATAGGGAGAAGACAAATATTGTGGTATAAATCATCTGCCAACCAGCTAATGTCTTTTAACAGTCAACAAATTATTAAAAAGTGCTTTTATTGAATTTACCACTTGAAATTAAATGCTTTGTTTTCATTATGCTTATTGGATTGTTTCTATGATTACAGAGGCCATCAAAATATATTTAGTTTGTCGAAGTGATAATTTTTTTTAAAGTACTTGATTTAGCTTCAAGGAGATAAAGTTTGTTGAGAACAAACTGATTTATCTTTAGGCAATCAGTAAAGGGAGAACATTACTTTAAGCAGTCTTTTGATACAGTAGAATTTCATAATGAGAATTAAGTAAACAAACAGTAAGGGGGAATAGAGATTACAAGTATCATCAGAGGCAGGGGAAGGTGGCTAAGACCATGTGCTATAGAATCAGCTAGAAATAAATTTAAATACTGCCTCCTCTACTAATTATGTGAACCTTCAATAGTATTACGAGCACTGTGTTTGTTATGTCTACGGACTGTATTTAGTAATGTGTGTACATAGCAGGTACTCAATGAAAACACTCAAGAGTTGAGTTGGTCAACTTTCATTCTATGCTACAAATTTTACTGCAGGTATCCCCCACTTTTTGAAAGTTTGCATTATGCCTCTTTGCTTTTACAAAAGACTTATTAATACCTGTTCTCCCCAACCAAAAGAAAACGGAAGAGGATTTTCACTTTTACAGAAAAAGGTAAAAAGCAAAAATCGTGTTCAGCATTTGTTTTGTATGAAGCCTTTACAGAGGCAGCAAGCACTGCGAACAGGTAGAATGGCCCCACGAAGCTCCTTCCCCAGAAACAACACTCAGCATCTCAGCATCAAGCCACCATCACTTTGAATTGTGAATCTGAGCATCTGTGCTCTGTTTTTATTTTATTCTGTAAATGCATTAGCAAGACAAGTCCTAAGGTCTCAGAAAAGCCTGAGAGAGGTTATTTTTTGGGTCTGGGAATGCTCAAGAATTTTTCCATATAAATTAATGGTAGTTGCTTCTTTCCTTTATGTCATTTCAGCTTATGAAAGTTTTCATAAGAAACTTGTACATCTGGAACATTCTCTCACCTTACCTACTGTGCATCTAGAGAATGTCTACTCCTGCTTTCCTGAAGCCTTCTCTGACAATTTTCTAGCCCTTCATTCTCTGCCTTCAGTGTAATCCCTTCCATCTCTACCCTTGAAGAACAGCTGGTCTGTACCTTTACTAAAATCCTACCAAAATGCATGGTTTTCCTTACTTGTACATTTGCTTTTCCTAACTAAACCAGGAGGTCCTTAAGGGCCAAAACTGGTCATCTTTGTGCCACTCGTTCCTAGCATAGGGTCAGGCACATGGTGGGCAGTCAGCATTTGCTAAATAAATGAGTAAGTGGCAGAAAAGTGAATGAATAAATAATTAAATTAGAGGTTTGCTTGTTTTGTAAATTACTTCAAAGTTCAAATTGGAATGTAGGGTTTCTAATAAACCACCAAAGAGGGTTTGATTGAAAATACTTGGAGTAGAAGGAAAAAATAAACATAATACATAGGCAATAAAATCTGATGCTAAGGCAATTAACCGACTACTTAACTATTATGACAACTAATATGAGAGAGAAGTGAAAAATATTTCTCATTGAATCAGAAAACTGATTCACAGATTAGGATGAGAAAGACCTCACAAAAGTTTATCTGTTTGCACTCAGGAAAAGGTCACACCTAAACCATTTATCCTCTTAATTATCTCCGAAAAAGAAGTGCCATGAACATCAAACCATTTTTTTTTGTATTTGCCAAAATCTTCTCTATGATTTTATTTATATAAATGATTAATGTCTATTATCAGTATGGACTTGGAGGAAGAATAGGAAGGAATTGACTATTCATTATTGTTGGTATGTATTTCCAATATAGCATTTGAACTTTTATAGCTCTGGAGAACACCCTTCCTCTTATGATCAGCTTGAATACTGCTAGCTGTTTTCAGGTTTTAGTATAAAGTTGCACTTCTGTACATAATTTGAGATCTAGTTATGGAATTCATTGGCTTCTATTAGCTGTTTGAATTTTTGTGAGCTGGACCAAGGAATTATTGAGGGACAATTTTTAATTACCTAATTTTACTTATTTCTTTATTTACTTAAGTTTAATTAATTCAAATTAAATATAAGGTGATGTTCTAATCCTTCCAACTTCACACATAAAAAAATAGCTGTCATCTTCAATCAGAAGTTCCTTATATATTCTTTGTATTAATGGGGCCAGAGCAAGCAGAAAAGAGTAATAAGTTCTTTCTGAGTGATTAGATACTTCAAAGTCAGTTTGAGACCTAAAGAAATTTTCCTAACTTATATTAAACTTTTTTTTATCCAGATAGAATTTCTATATCATAGAACTCACCTTTATTTTAAGATTTTTTTCCAGCTTTACTGAGAAGTTATTTATTTGAGGAATAATAATAACATTTCTCACTGTATAAGCTTAAAGTATACAAGATGATGTTTTGGAATATTACTACAATAAGTTCAGCTAACATCTGTCTTCTCATATAAATACTACAGAAAAGAAAAAGAAAAAAATTCATCTCAAAGTGAGAATACTTAGGATTTACTCTCTTAATATCTTTCCTGTGTCTCATACAGCAATGTTGGCTGTAGTCATCATGTTGTAGAATTCACCATTTTAAAATATATAATTCTGTGGGTTTTACTATATTCAGAAAGTTGTGTAACTATCACGACTATCTAATCACCAATCCTTTTCATCACCTCAAAAAGAAACCTCATATTCTTTGGCAGTTATTTCCCTTCCATGTCCCCTCAATCCTGGTAACTACTAATACTTCCTGTCTCTAAGAATTTGCCTATTATGGAATTTTCATATATGGAGTAATATAATCTATAAGTTTTGTGTCATTCATCTACATGGATGCCTTAGTGGCTCAGTACTTTTTGTGGCTGAATAATATTCCATTGTATGAATATATCAATTTTTTTTAGCCATTTAGCAGCTGGTAAACATTTGTATTGCTTCCAATTTGTGGGTATTGTAAATAATGATGTGATGAACATTCTTACCAAGTTTTTGTATAAGCATATATTTTCAGTTCTTTTCCACATATACTTAATAGTGAAATTGCTGGGTTCTATGGTAATTCTATATTTAACATTTCCCAAAACCAACTGTTTTTTAAGGTGGCTGCACCATTTTATATTTTGTACCAGTAACATGTGAGGGTTCCAATTACTGCACCTCTTTGCTGACATTTATTATTTTACATTTTTAATAATTATACCCATCTGGTGAGTGTGAAGTGAAACACTGTAAAATGATCTTTTTGTTATTTCTACATCATTAATCAGAAGGAAAAAATGTCTCAATTATTCAATAGATGTGGAATACACATCATTTTCTAATACACATGAAAAATTCAATAAAAAAATAAACTGTATACTTAAAATGAAGGAGGAGAAAGAGCAACCGACACCACAGAAATGTAAATAGTTACAATAAAATATTATGAATAATTATACGTGAACAAATTGGACATCCTATAAGAAACAGATAAATTCCTAGAAATATATAAAGTTCCAAAACTGAATCAGGGGAAAAAAGAGAAAATTGGAATGGACCTATTCTATTACTAGCAATGAAAATGAATCAGTAATCAAAAAAACTCCCAACAAAAAAGTTCAGAATCAGATAGTGTCACAGGGGAATTCTACCAAACATTTATAGATGAGTTATAGCTATTCTTCACAAATTATTCCAAAAAAAAATAGAAAAGGGAGGAAAGTGTCCACATTCATTCTATGAGGGCAAGATTACCCTATATAAAAACCAGATAAAGACACTACACAGAAAGAAAAAAATATATAGGCCAATAGCTTTGATGAACACAGATGAACAAATTCTCAACAAAATATTAGCAAACCAAATCCAATGACACATTAAAAAAATCATTCAACATGATCAAGTGGAATTAACTCCAGGGATGCAAGGTGGTTCAATAATCACAAATCAATCAATGTTATACGTCACATCAACAAGTTAAAGGATAAAAACTATATTATCACTTCAATAAATACCAAAAAAGCATTTTACAAAGTACAACATTCATTCATATTAAAAACTCTCAATAAAGTAGGTTTACAGGGAACATACCTCAACATATTAAAGGCCATATATGAAAAACTCACAGCTAATATCATACACAGTGGTCAAAAATTGAGAGCTTTCCCCCTATAATCAGGAGTAAGACAAGGATATCACCACTTTTATTCAACATAGTAGTGGAAGTCTTAGTCACAGAAATCAGACAAGAAAAAGAAATAAAAGGTATTTAAACTAAATAACGAAGAAGTAAAACTTCTACTACTGGCAGATGACATGATACTATATACATAGAAAACCCTAATGACCCCACCAAAAAACTACAAGAGCTGATAAATTAATTGAGTAAGGTCACAGGGTACAAAACTAACATACAAAAATCTGTTGCATTTCTTTTTTTTTTTTAAGGATTTTATTTATTTATTCTGAGAGAGAGGGAGTGAGTGAGCACAAACAGGGGGGAGGGACAGATGGAGAGGGAGAAGCAGACTCCCCACTGAGTGGAGTACCTGATGCAGGACTCGATCCCAGGACCCTGAGGTCATGACCTGAGCTGAAGGCAGCCACTTAACCAACTGAGCCACCCAGGGGTCCCATCTGTTACATTTCTATACACTAATAATGAAGTAGCAGAAAAAGATTCAAGAAAACAGTCCCATTTACAATTGCACCAAAAACAATAAAATACCTAGGAATAAACTTAACCAAGGAGGTAAAAGATCTGAACTCTGAAAACTATAAATCATGAATGGAAGAAACTGAAAATGACACAAAGGAAAGGAAAAATATCCCATGCTCATTGACTGGGAAAACTAATATTGTTAAAATATCCATACTACCCAAAATATTCTATATACTTCATGCAATCCCTATCAAATACCAGCAATATTTTCCACAAAACTAGAACAAATAATCCTAAAATTTGTATGGAATCACAAAAGATCCTGAAGAGTCAAAGCAATTTTGAAAAAGAACAAAACTAAAGGTATCACAATCCCAGATTTCAAAATGTACTATAGAGTTGTAGTGATCAAGACAGCATGATACTGGAACAAAAACAGACACATAAATCAATAGAAGAGGATAAAGTCCAGAAACAAACCCAAGCTTATGTGGTCAATGAATCTATGACAAAGTAGGCAAGATTATGCAATGGGAAAAAGACAGTCTCTTGAACATGGTGCTGGGAAAATGGACAGCTACATGCAAAAGAATGACATTGAACCATTTTCTTATACCATGCACAAAAATAAAACTCAAAATGGATTAAAGACCTAAATGTGAGACTTGAAACCATAAAATTCCTAGAAGAAAACTCAGGCAGTAATTTCTCTGACATTGGCATAGAAACATTTTTCTAGTTATGTCTCCTGAGGCAAGGAAAACAAAAGCAAAAATAAACTATTGGGACTACACCAAAATTAAAAAGCTTTTGCACAGCAAAGGAAGCAATAAACAAAACTAAAAGACAACCTACTGAATGGAAGAAGATATTTACAAATGATACATCTGATAATGGGTTAATATCCTAAATATATAAAGAACTCATACAACTCAACACCACAAACAAGTAATGCATTTAAAAATGAGCAGAGGGGCACTTGGGTGGCTCAGATGGTTAAGTGTCTGCCTTTGGCTCAGGTCATAATCTCCAGGTCCTGGGACAGAGCCCCATGTTGGGCTCCCAGTTTAGCAGGGAGTCTTCTCTCTATCCCTCTGCCTCTCCCCATGCTTTTGCTCTATCTGTCTGTTTCTCTCTCAAATGAAGAAATAAAATCTTTTTTTAAAAAAACGAGCAGAGGACCTAAACAGACATTTTTCTAAAAACACACAGATGACTTGAAAGGATGAAAAGATGACACTTGAAAGGATACTCAACATCACTAACCACCAGGTAAATGCAAATAAAAACCATAATGAGATATCACCTCACACCTGTCAAAATGGCTAAAATCAGGAACACAAGAAACAAGTATTACTGAGGATGTGGAGAATAAGGAACACTTGTGCACTGTTGGTGGGAATGCAAATTGCTGCAATCACTGTGGAAAACAGTACGGAAGTTCCTAAAAAAATTAAAAATAGAATTACCATATGATCCAATCGTTCCACTACTGGATATTTACCCCCCAAAACAAAAAACACTAAACACCCCTATGTTTATTGCAACATTATTTGCAATAGCCAAGATATGGAAGCAACTCAAAGATCCATCCATAGACGAATGGAGAAAGATGTGGAAGAAGGAATCTTACTCAACCATAACAAAGAATGAAATCTCACCATTTTCAACAATATGAATGGGCCTAGAAGGTATAATGCTAAGTGAAATTAGTCAGTCACAGAAAGAAAAATGCCATATGATTTCATACATGTATGGAATTTAAGAAACAAAAAAAGAACAAATAGAGAAAAAAAGAGACAACCCCCTCCCCCCCCAAAAAACAGATGTAAACACAAAGAATGAATCAATGGTTGTCAGAGGGGAGACGGGTGGGGGGATGGGTGAAATAGATAAAGGAAATTATTTCAATGAGCACTGAGAAACTAATGCTACACCTGAAAATAATATAACACTGTATGTTAATTACACTTGAATTTAAAAAAGTATAAAAAACTGTATACTTAAACACAGAGAAATCTTAAAGGCAAAAAGTATAAATTAGTCTACACTCATTGATTATAATGCAAAAAAACAAAAACAATAAAAGCATAATAACAAGCTCTTACATTGACTAAAGTATAGATCTTAGACATCTGACAATGAAAAGAACAGACTTCCAAATAATTCATAGGTCATGAAATTGAAAAAATTTTACAAAAATCTAGAAGTGAATCAGTATAAAATATAACATATAGCATAGATCGGGACACATAGGATCCAGCTAAAGAAATCCTCATCTGAAAAGAAAATCAATTGTTATCATGCAACTAATATACTTAATAGTGAAATATTAGAAGTGTCCCCAATTAAAGTCAAGAACAAGAATGTGTGTGTGTGCATGTATGCATGCAAATGACTTGTATAAAAAAGGTGAAATTCAGTTGTTTTATGTTAGTTATATGACAGTTAAATAGATAAGACACAAAAATTAACTAAAAATCATTAATAAGAGAATTTAGCAAAGCTATGATAATGAACACCAACACAGGAATCTCAGAAACATTATGTGGAACAAAAGAACCCAGATACAGAAAGGCACATTCTATATACATTTATATGAAGTCTAATAACAGACAAAACAATCTCTGGTGGTAGAAATCTAAACTAATGGCTGCCCCCAGGGATGGAATGATACCAGAAAAATCTGAAATGGAATAAAAAAGTTGGCCACCCATATCAAAAAATTAGAACCTTACCTCATACCATACACAAAAATAACCCCAGATTAAAGATGAAGCCAAAATATTAATTTAAATTATAAGGAGAAAAGATAGAAAGATATTTGTAACTTTAGAGTAGGGAATCTTTTCTTACCCAAGTTCAAAAGGCAAGATTCTTATACTTACACAGTAATTATCAAATTTTAATGAATTAACATTAAAAACTTTTTTAAAGAAAGTGACAGGGGAAAATATTTTTCAACTTACATTAAAAAAAATAGTATCCACAATGTATAAGGAATTTCTACCAATCAGTAGAGAAAAAATTTAGTCTGTTATGAATAATAAAAGGCAAAGTTTATGAGCAGGCAATCCATAGAAAACAAGTTATAAATAGCTGATAAACATATGAAAGAGTCTCAACTTTAGTACTGAAACTTTGAGATCTACTTTACTTCAAGTAGGGTGGCAAATTTAAAATATTTTGTAGTAAGAAGTATTAGAGATGTAAAAGAATTTGTATTTTAACATTCTGTTGATGCTAGTACAAATTAGTATAGGTATACTGGAGGTGAAATTGTTAGGACAGCCTACAGTTATTCATTTCATATGACCCAGAGACTCAATTTCTCAGTATGCAACCTTGAAAATCATTGGCATTTGTGCACAAAGAGACAGATATCAGGATTTTCAATCACCATGGTTTATAACTCTAAAAATCTAAACAACATCAATACACAGAGTAAAAAAATGTGATACATTTATATAATAAAATACTACACAACAGTAAAGAGGGATGAACAAGATCAATATTGATATCAATATTAACACTGATACCAAAAGTATGGTTGAACAGTAAAAACAAGCTGAGGATTACATGTGCAAAATCATTTATAAGTAGTTCTCCCCACACACATATTGTCTAGGAATGGCAATAGAGAACCATGATGTGGTAAAGGAAATATCAAAAAGACATTAGTTTTATTTTTTATGTTATAATTTCTTTAAAAATTGAATGTTTTCATATAATACTTGTGCTTTTAAAATATTAGGAAAAGAATCTTTCCTGAGTAAGAGAATATGGGTGCGTATTATTTTTTTATTTTCCCCAAATATAATAGGAAGAGAGAGGGGTGGGAGGAAAGAGGAGAGAGAGGAGGAGGCAGCAGGCTAAGCAGTTAAATTGCTGGAAGAGCTTGGGGAAAGGAAAGTATTTTCTGGTTATTCCAGCATCCCTTTACAGCTAACAGTGTCTCTTTGATGTCAAGAATCACCAGGATCTGACACTAATAATGAGCTGAGAGGGCCAAACATCTTTAGTGAGCCTCAATTTTCTCATCTGTAAAAAGAGGAGGTAGGACTTAGTTTACTTGTAAGACCCCTTCCAGATGGGCTGTTTTATAGTTCTGTAAGGGTACAATACTTCTCCTTTACAGCTGGGAAAGGGAAGCTCCTTCCTTCTCTTTCAACTAGGAATGTAGCCCCAAGGCAAAAAAAGAATTAGATTGATCAATCCCCTCTTTCTCTCCTACAACCAGTAATTATTGCCCTCAACAATCACATATATATAAGGAAAAGGTAAGAAAGATCATTCCACAGTATATGGCCCCTCCACCTTTTTTTGATTGACTTAAAGAAGAATCACCTAGAGTGGGCCACAATATGGTGAGAATGATTACCCTTTCATAAGTGTCTTGAGAGGAGTTTTTGATGTGGGGGAAGCCTGTCTTCCAAGTTTCCATAGCATCCAGTTAAGGCCACTACTTCTGTCTCAAAGGTGCCCTCCATCTTCGAATGGCCAAATCAATCTCCAGATCCAATTTAAAGCCTATTCAAAGGAAACTACTCATGTGCCCTTGATGAAATGTAATGTGTTATCCTCGCCAGGCATATTTTAACATCACAATTGAATAAAGCCACACATTTATGGCTTCAGTGACACACAGGGGGAATGCTGAAGCTTTTCAGGGCCCCCTGAAATCTCAACCATCAATACCCCTGTACTTAGTTACTTGAAAGCTGATTCCTCTCATTCTTACTGAAAGGCAAACTTCAGATGCCAATAAGTCAAGTCATTGCCTTCATATCTCACAAAGAACTGGGATTAAAATCTGAATTCATGACTTCTGAACTCTCAGTCTTGCTTCAGTAAGATACTCCGGACAAGTTTCTCTCTGATCTCTTCCATTTGCCTAGCATATCTCGTAAAAAAATCCCCTTTTCACTTTAACCCTCTTGTTATCATTAATTGATTCTAGATGTCTTACTGTCCTTATCTTCCCTGCCCTGACAGCTTTAACTGATGCAGGACTGTAGCTCTTCCTGGGAGTTGTCAGAGCCCACGCCAAGCTTACATGAAGCCTCAGTGAAGATCTGTTAGTTTGTCTCTCCACCTTCCTCTTTCTGAGGAACTGCAGCCTAGAAAGCTACAATTCTGACTGTCCCCAAGACTGCTTTGCCCCCCCCCCACCTGGTTGAGGTTTAATATTTTCTCTTATCCTAACTTGATCCCTTAATATGCTCACTCAGAGTTTAATTCTCTGGTACTGCTGTATTCAG
The DNA here is from genome assembly GCA_002007465.1 of Ailurus styani. Lineage (NCBI taxonomy): Eukaryota > Metazoa > Chordata > Mammalia > Carnivora > Ailuridae > Ailurus > Ailurus styani. The sequence continues at coordinate 1,106,207 of LNAC01000495.1, read as the reverse complement.
TTTTTTTCATTTTTACTCTACTATGTACACATCATTACATGTGCAAGCATATTAAACCTATCTCTTGTTTTCCTAGTTTCAATAAAATCTTACCTGTCCATAAGCAGATCTAACACAATTTCTCCTTCAATTACATTAGCTACGGTTGGTAACAGAAAGTTGCAGTTCTCCGATTCAGTAACTCCTTTGATCCTTCATGGGTCTTTAGCCCAGCAGATGTCCAGGGAATCCAAGTCCCTTCGGAGTTCAACATTATGAGAGTTCAACTGACCTCAGCAGCTGGTTTTCCCTCACCTACCGTTTCGATGGCCTACAGCAGATGCCCCATAACACTGTCTTTGTTTCATGTTTCTCTCTCTCTCTCTCTCAACCTCTTAAGCCCAGAGTACTTTATGTCTCCCCAATCTCTATATGCCTCAGCTACTTTGTAGAACATGTTTAATTTTCAGAGAAATTATGTCAATCATATGTATGGCCTATAGTGTTGAGGGTTGTTTTTTGGTTTTGTTGTTGTTGTTGTTGTTTGTTTTTGAGGGAAGAGGTGATGGTGATGGTCAGAGAAGAAAGACAAATCTTACCTCGTTATCATTACTGATATCATGCTCTTTATTCCGGATTACCCAATGTCCAGTCAGGGCTATTGCTCTCTGAGCCCAGAGTTGATCTACTTAGCATCTTAAACACCCCAGGCAAAAGAGAAAAAGCTTTGCTCTGCAAAGAATTGCTGAGGTCCCACAATGCTGAATTGTTAGAAGGCAGTCCCCCTTCTTAACCTTCCTTAGGCAACTGAAGAGAACATAAAAGAATGTTCTATTTTCTACCCATTACTCAGGAACTACTCTACTTTTACCAATTATAAACTAAAAAAACACTTGAGTTGATAAATTCAAGAGATTTCAGTCCAGTGTACTTTAATAACAGATAACAGGAAAACCATGCATATTAGTCCACATGGAATTCCTCTGTAATGAGAATCCAAGCAATATGTTGTATAATGGAGTGGTTCAGGGTTCAGATGCTGAAGTCAGAAATATTCTAGTTCGAATCCCATTACTGCCCCTTACTAGATGTACAGTAGGCCTCAGTTTACTCCTCCCCTAGTAAATTGGTGATAATAGTAGTAAATTACCTCACAGGATTACTTTAGCGATTAAAAGATATAATCAGCATAGAAAGCTTACCACAGTTCGTAGAACACATGAAGCACTTCATCCATATTATCTGTCATTATTACATGCTCTGAAAATGTAAATTTATTCTAATATTAAAAATGTCTAATTTATGTCACTTGATTGCAAGGAATTTTTAATCTCATCTTCTTAAGATTATCTCTATTTGCTATTTATGATGAAAATCAAGATTTGACTATATTGTGAAAAACAAAACAAAAAAATATGCAACATCACTTACTCAGGATCATATTCTGCCTTAGGACATTCTACCACCAACTGAATTTTTACAGATTGTGGTAATTCCCTGATTAGCATCATAAAGTCAGAGAATTTCAGAACCAGAAGGTATCAACATCTGATTTATTATAGTACTTTGGACTTTCATAAAAACTTTACAATATGTTTTATGAATGATTCTTCCTACGTCTCTATGAGGGAGTCTGGCATCACTACCCATATTTCAAAGGATAGTAAACTAAGGGTCAGATTATTTGGAATGACACAAAGCCAAGTGAGTACTATCTCTGCCGAGAGATTTACCGAGTTTTCTAAATGCCACTATTCCCAACCAGGAGACTACTCTATTACCTTATACTCCTGGAGAAAATCCACTATACAGGGCGCCTGGGTGGCTCAGTGGGTTAAAGCCTCTGCTTTCGGCTCAGGTCATGATCTCAGGGTCCTGGGATCGAGGCCCGCATCGGGCTCTCTGCTCAGCAGGGAGCCTGCTTCCTCCTCTCTCCTCTCTCTGCCTGCCTCTCTGCCTACTTGTAATCTCTCTCTCTGTGTCAAATAAATAAATAAAATCTTTAAAAAAAAGAAAATCCACTATACATAGGCCACATTGCCAGAAACGCATACATGCCCTCATTTTAAGGGAAAGGTTACCAAGTTTCTGTGTAATCTCCTTCCTGGTGAGCCAGACAAATGCTTCATGCTGAAGCTCTGTAACTCAGCTGGATCACTGAGGATCTTACGTGGTCAGAGATCCCCAATTCCTAAAGAAATGTGGGAAGAGGAAGTAGAGGAACATAAAACTCTCCTTAGCTATACATTTAGTGAGAGTATAGAATTAACAATAAATTCAAAGTCCTCTTCTTGGACTGAATGATAAAAACTAGATGATAAAAACTTCATGATATGAATGATAAAAACTTAATGTGCAGGTTCCAAGACAAGAACTTGAGAGCAAAAACATTCCTCTAAAAAGTTATATTCCCTAAAGAAGCTACTTGCTCCATAAACATGTTCAAGGAAAAACTCATCCAGGAAGTGTCTGGGCATCTATGCAGTGACTTGTACAGTTACCAAATCTTTGCAGTTTTTTCTGGAACCAGGGACAAAAGCCTTGGGTCCGTGCAGCAATGATGGTTGCTACTCTAAGACCACCCCATCACAGTGCTTTAGAATTCTCTGTTGTTTCTGGTGCTACCTTCTTCCCTTTGCCACTTCAGTTTATTCGTCTCTAAATGAAGGCCACAGCCGTGAGAAAATTGTCCAAAACTGAATTGTGGGATTATTAATAGACAAGTAAATCATCAGCAAATGTTCATGATTACTCATTCTCCTGCCAATGGAGAATAGAGATAATATACAGAAAGATAGACTTGAAATAGAACAGAGGAATTATAAATAATAGAAATCCATAGTTTCAAAGACATTCATTTTCACATCTTAGCTCCTGGAATGCTGTCCTGAGCTGCTGACCTGTAGCAAAGGAGGTTGAGTCACACCTCACACTTTCTTTGGCAACCCACCCACCCATTAGATTCATTATGCACCAAATTAGTTGTCAGCAAGTAAAAAGAAGTGAGAGGCTTAAGCTGTTCACACTAGAAACAATCAGCCCCTGATCTGCTGTCTATGCAAAATTCAAGATAGATAGATGATAGATAGATAGATAGATAGATAGATAGATAGATAGATAGATAGATCGGTGCCAACTATCAACTGTCTTTTCATGCCCTCTCAACTTTGAGGTCAGTTAAGATTTAAAAATAGAAATGATCAAGTTCCCTGCGATTAATTCCATCATCCAGAGGAATAGGACAGGATTTCTCAACTTTGACACAACTGGCATTTGGGGCCAAGTAATATTTTATTGTAGGAGCTGCCTGTAGGGTATTTAGCTAGATTCCTGGCCTCTGCCCACTAGATGCCACTAGCATGCCCCTGAGTTGTGCTAACCAAAACTATCCCTAGACAATGTCAAATGTCCCAGGAGAGAGATACACCCACTCGAGAACCCTTGGTTTAGTTTTCCCCTGTACCAACTGTAAGCCACTTCTCCATAATTCTTTCTGCTATAAGAAAAATTCCAGCAAAGTTGATACAGATTTCCTTGAGTGCTCCTCTCTTCATTTTGCTTTCTGTCTTTGTCTGGCTTTCTTGCTCTCTCCACACACACGCGCGCGCGCACGCGCGCGCGCCCACGCAAATGCACACACACGCACTTAAACCTTTTATCTTCCAAGCCTGCATGTTCAAGATGAAAAGGAGCCCATGGGTTTGTGCTGCCACATTACCTCTTAAGCCTTCTCAAACTTATATTTCAATAGATAAAGAGTTGTACAGTGACATGGTTTGCCAATTCACTGTTCAAACCGGATAGTAACGCTGTGCCATGATTTCAGCCAAAATAAATTTTTTAAAGCAAAAAACCAAATGACTCCCTCATATAGTTAGCACTTTACAGTCCAATATGGAACATTCTTTTCTTTATGAGCTATGTGCTATAAAGAAAGTGTATAGAAAGATGTTTAATGTGTCGTCAAGAGTAAAATTATTAGCGTATTATATATGATGCAGTCATATAGCAAAAGAGCTGAAGCTTGTGTTTGCCCTTAAAGGAGATGCAGTCATATAATAGAGAGCCTTAGAGCTAGGGTTTACTGTACTTTGGGAATTAATCACATAAACTATAAATTGGGTTCAACAGGCTGGCTGCGTAAATAGGCGCAGCTAATGAGGACACTATGAGATCTTATAAGAGAGCTGACTGCCCCAGGACAAATAGTCCGTGGCGCACCTGATGGAAAAGTAGAAGACATCAAAGCATAAAGGATTAGTGCTCTCACAGTGTTGAGAAATGGCCGGGGGGAGATTCACCAACTTATTACCCACATCCAAGCTAATCCTGTTATCTGCAAAATATAACTGTGTTCAGGAACTGCCACCAACTCAACTTGCAGGAGGATAATTTTGCGTTTACATGAACAAAAATGCAGGAAATTTTCATCTAAGAAAAACAGAAGATGATTAATATTTTTAAAGGCATTGTCTTCCCTCCATGTATGAAAGCACACAAAACGTAAAGGCTTCTGCGTGTAGTTAAGTGCTGTAGTCGGCATGGGGGCGGGGGGGGGTTGCTGGGTAATGGAGAGAGAGATCAGTAGAGAAGAAGAGACTGGTTTCCCAAAACTGCTTTGTCAGTAAAATGAGTATCAATGGAAGAAGGGACACAGGTTGTTTATAATGAAATCTACACTAATTTCAAGCACATTGCATTTACCTTTCAAAGCAGGCGGGCGAGCACTCTATCTGAAAGGTAAAAGAACTAATCAAAGAAAAAGTCAGGAACTGCCCAGCCGACTTGCTGCCCGTCCCTGTCTGGCAGCTCTCCCAAGATATTGATCGCTGGGGTGACACCCACCTGATCCCAACAGATGATCTCTGCAGGGGAAGGGGGTAAACCCCTGAGCTCCCTGCCAAATCTGCCTTGGGGAAAAGGGCTTCCTGGGCTAGAGCTGACATTCACTTCTCACTTGTTTATGCAATAGAGGGTCACATGTCTGGAAGGGAACTGCCACTTACCCCCAGCCTCAACTGATTATGGAGGCAGAGTGTGAGACTCAAGCTAGTTCAGCCTCTGTCTCAGCGGCTCCCTGTGCCTCTGCTACTCCCTTTGTCTACCTGAGCTAATGACAACATGGCTTGTAGGTGAGAAGGGAGAGGACTCCATCTGCCTACCTGCAGGCCCATGCCTAGCTCAGGGCCTGGCTCACAGAAGGAACTTCCATGGTTACCAAGAGAGCCTGTCAGTGCTCCAAATTTCTGGGTGACAATTTTGGCAATTAACACCCTATGGAAACCTAGGAAAGCGCATTGCTTTCAAGTACAAAGTTGTTTCAGAGCAAGTTCTACAGAATAGTTCTTCTTTTGCAGAAAATCTAAAGATCACAGTTGTACTGCTTGCCTGAAGAAATAACAAAAGAGAAAAGACCCTTGAAATGATGCATACACACACATACATACGATCTGGATTTTTCTGTCTTCATTCTTTTTTTTTTTAAGATTTTATTTATTTATTTGACAGAGAAAGAGAGAGCACAAGCAGGCAGAATGGCAAGGAGAGGGAGAGGAAGGCTCCCTGATGAGCAGGGAGCCTGACGTGGGGCTCTATCCCAGGACCCCAGGATCATGACCTGCGTCCAAGGCAGATGCTTAACTAACTGAGCCACCCACTAACTGAGCCACCCAGGCATCCCAGGCGCCCCTATCTATCTTCGTTCTAATAGGCTTCTCTGTTGTAACTGGAGTTTCTGAGGATTAATAGGACTACATGCCCCATCCTCATCACTCTACCCCATTTTCCTGCACATCACTTTCCCTTTTGCTTCTAGCTCTCTGCTTTTCTTCTGCTCTCCTGCTTTTCTTATGCTCTCCTTGAATACTCACTGTCTCCCATGCAGACTTCTCTTGCTCTTCCCACATTTGTCCTGGAAGGGCTCTACTCTCTCTATCTCCTATTGCAGGGTTCCCCCTTTTTCCAGATTTTAATGATTTTTCTTTGTTAATCATTTCCAGAGCTTTCTCAATAGCTCTGTCTTTATGGCAAGGTCCCTGCGTGCACAACATAAGTATCTTTCTGGGCAGACCAATTGAGATCACTTACACCCAAGATTTAAGTCACCTTCATCTCCAAACCAGCTTCTCTTCCTACTTGATATCCGTAGAGTCAGAGAATTCCACAGTTTTTCATATTCCAAACACTGTAGTCACCTCTGATTTATCCATTTCTGGCCTCACAACCCTGTAACTGATCCACGTTCCCTTCAATCTCCCAGAATATTACTTTAGGATGCCTTCTTCCCCCTCTCATCCTGCCACCCGTAGGCCAACATGACCTCAGCACTTCCCTGCTTCCTTACCTTAAGGTAATTAATTACTCCACTCTTTCATAAAATATCCACAACACCTACTACTCATAGCCCAGCCCAGCCAGAAAAAGCAGACTTTGACTTAAATAGACCTGCGTCCATTTACTTGCACGGGGACTAGAGGCAAATTACAGAACCTCTCTGAGCCTTGTTTCATCAAACATGACTGGGGAAACTCACTCCTGATTTCTAAGTGGGTGTAAGGCTCATCCCCCTAAGTCACCTAGCCTAGGGACTAGGATATGTGAGATGATCTATCACACAGTTCTTTTCTCTTGGCATTTCCCCTTTATGTTATTGTTGTTGCTGTCCTTTTCAATGAGATGCCACCTCTAACCCCAATGCCTCAAATCTGTGTGGAATTTTAGGTAATTTGGCCCCACTCTTCCCTCAATGGGCCCTCACTGGTTGGTTAGCAGGTAATGCTTTCTTGTTTTCATGCTATTTTCCTGGAGTGTCTTTCCCTCTCCTGAGGCCAAGACTATCCATTCTTCCAGAACCAACTCCCTAATGCCTTAACAAGACTGTCCCACCAAGATCACTTCTCTCTTGAGGTCTTATCACCCTCATAATCTCTATCACATATCTAAGAATCTGCATTCCTCAAGCTGCTAAGCAAACATGGTGACAAGGTTGTCTGCCCCTCACTTTACAGAAGAGGAAGCTGAATGTCAAAGAGGTCTGAGATTACTGCTTCTTAGCATGTGGTTTCTGAATATATTTTTACTGGATTTTATTTTTTTTTAAAGATTTTTATTTATTTATTTTGACATAAAGAGTGATAGCAAGAGAGGGAACATAAGCAGGGAGAGTGGGAAAGGGAGAAGCACGCTTCCCGCTGAGCAAGGAGCCCAATGTGGGGCTTGATCCCAGGACCCTGGGATCATGACCTGAGCTGAAGGCAGACGCTTAACGACTGAGCCACCCAGGCACCCTTTTATTGGGTTTTAATTATTGCAGTTGTATTACTCTTGTTGATCCAAGAAAACTGTAATAAATCTAAGGGCGAGCTAACTATGCCTCCCAACAAAATCTAACACACACACACACACACACACACACACACATACACACACAACTTGCACTACCCACCTTAGCACAGGGGACAATGTAGGAACTCAATAAATGCTTGGAAATTAATTTGGGTTTATTATCAGAAAAAGATTAATCACCATGAGACCTATGAGCCCTTGTCATAGGTATCTTTGAGTGATTTGGAAATTCCTCCTCTTAAGATCTTTAAACAAAGGGAGAAAATTGTCTAGTTTAAATGAACCACTGCCTGAAGGCAGGGGGATAGATTGGCTTTAGGAGTTTCATTTCATCACTATAATCCTATGATTATCTCACTTATATCCCTGGAAGGAAGATGGAAGGCAGGTTGAAAAGGAGCCATAAATCATCTTCTGTGGGCTCATGAATCCCAGTCCTGCCACCCCCCGCCCCCCTTCACCCAACACCATTTCCATGGACAGTACTTAGGTAGCCTGTCCAGGCTTGGTGCTCAGAGTACCGATAAGCTACCCTAAACTCTAGAGCTCTTAAGGCAAATCTAAGGCTCAGAATAAAACTGGAAACCACAGTGGTGCAGAGCACAATTTTTGAAATTAGCCAGACCTGGGTTCTAGCTGTGTGACCCTTGGCAATTTACCTAACCTCCCAAGCCTCAGTTCCCTGCTCTGTAGGTTTTTTTTTGTTTTGTTTTTTTGTTGGGTTTTTTTTTTTTTTGGTAGTCCAAAGTTTTATGAAGATTACGTGAAATAACACAAGTGAATATCATGCCCTGACAAGAACAAGCTCTAGACATTAACGTGAATGTGTATACATGTTCCAGAGCCGGCTTGGTTTAGAGCTGGTCATTTCAGCTGCATTACCTCCGAAAGGGCTCTGAGGTGACTTGGTAGGTATTTCTGGTAGGTAAGTCATAAGCCTTTTGCCCAGCACTGACTACCCATCAAATGTCTCGTGCTCTGGACAGAGGAGAGAGTTCCAGTTCCTGCCAGCAGCTTGGAGAAGAGCTAGGATCAGAAGACAATTCTACTGAACCAGAGGCCCTATTCTCTTCTATCTCTTAAACCTTACAGGCTCTTCAAACAGCTTTTCCTTTTAGGCGGATCTTTTTTTGAAATATCAGTGATGAAGTTATGCTAATGGATTTTTCCCCTTTCTTTTTGTTCCAAGCAAGGCTACAACAAAGGCATCATGTTAGAGAAACAGCCCAAATATTCTGCCTGCTTGAGCCCTCAAGACATAATCTGAGTATGTTTAAGGTAGCTATAAAAGAGAAAGTGGAAAAAATAAAATTGAAGAGTGCAGTTCCTTCATCTTTTTAGAGCAGTTTTATCATAAAAACATTTGTTTCTATGATTAAATCACCCACATCATCAATACCTTCAATAGACATTTTTAATTAATTGAGCTATTTATTTGATTTCCAGGGGATTAAAAAATAACAAGCAAAGTCTTCTTCGTTTTAGGAATCATATGCTGACTCTCTACCACCCAAAACATGCATCTGCCTTGGATTTAGAGCATTTGATAGGACCTCACAAGGTAGGACACCCCTGAGAAGTTCCTATACTCATCCCTATCAGTCTGTCCAAAACCCCAAAAGCTCTGAAATCCAAAACTTGTTGTCTAAGTTTGCAAGAAACACACTGAAGGCAATAATAAAGATATTCTTTCTCTTTTCCCATTCAGTGTAATAGTCACTGTGTTTTACCAGCTCTAGAACCCACTGGGCATATTAAATAAGAGACAGTATATGCAGTAAATTACCTTTCACAAAATACAAAAAGTTTCCACATTCCAAAACTGGTCCCAAGAGTAAATAAAATGGTGACCTGAATTACCTTCTAAACAGACAAGTGACTTTAATATCATAGCAGTCCTCGAAAATTTCACTAATACTCAGATTCTGATTCAGTAGACTTGAGTTTGGGCCTGAGATCCTTTATTTCTAAGCCACTCCCAGTGATGCCCGTGCTGCTGGTGTGTGGACCACACTTTAAATAGCAAAGATCTAAAGATCCGGAAATGCCGATTCTAGAGAAAACACAGCAAAATGAAAAAAAGGCAGGTGGGGCGCCTGGGTGGCTCAGTGGGTTAAAGCCTCTGCCTTTGGCTCAGGTCATGATCTCAGGGTCCTGAGATCGAGGCCCACATGGGGCTCTCTGCTCAGCAGGGAGTCTGCTTCCTCCTCTCTCTCTGCCTGCCTCTCTGCCTACTTGTGATCTGATCTCTCTCCCTCTCTCTCTCTCTCTGTGTCAAATAAATAAATAAAATCTTAAAAAAATATATTACCACTGTGTACATGAGAAAATACAGGGTCCAGGAGATAAAGTGTGTGGCCTGGTTCCATACAGCTAGGAAATACCAGAGTTGGACCTCAAACCTCAGGGTTCTAACCACATGCCTGTACTCCTTCCAGAATACCATGACTTCAAATGGGAGGCACGGGGAATGGAACAGCACAGAGAAACAGGAGCTGCAGAAGAGGAAGAGAAGAATCCTATGGGAGTATTTCCTAGTGAAACTCCACTCTAATGAGAAGAGGTACTGGACAAGGAGAAAGGAGCCAAGATTTGCAGCCCTGGTTCTCTCACCAACTAGATACAAGAAACTTCAGGGCCTAAGTGATCTCTAACGTACCTTGAAACTCTAGCTTTATATTTTTACTCCAGTTGATCTGTAAGGAGGGAGCAAGCCTCAGCGAATTATCACTGCCTCTCAGAATTCACCACCATCCGGGCCTTTGTGTTTACCATGAGAGGCAGTGTCGTCAGGTGGGGGGAGGGCATCCTAGAGACAAACTGCCTGGGTCTGAATGCCATCTCTAACTCTCAGTTGGCTGTACAAACCTAAACAAGATCCTTAATCCCTCTGTGCCTTAGTTTCTTTATCTGAAAAGTGGTTATAATCCCAATACCCACCTCCTGAGGTTGTTATGAAGGTCTAAACTGAGTAATGTTAAGTAAAGCATTTGGAACAATACTTGGGCCAAAGTGACCCATTTTGAGTGTATCTCTTATGTATTTCCAGTACCTAGAGCAAGGCTTATTTGAAGATTTAATCTTCATTATTTTAAAATTCCTATAAAATCATTAATGATTGTTTGATTACATTTCCCCCAATAAAGAACATCCTGGGACTAATTTCATTAACTCTTTTGAGAATCCAAGAGACCAGGAGTGAATTTTTGAGTTGTGAGGGTTGTACAATTTAAAAAAAAAAAAAAAAAAAAAAAAAAAAAAGGTTTGTTATTGATTTTTATACTATTGGAGATGAAGATGAGAACAATGTTTTGCTCTCAGGATGGGAGGAGGAAGATGGAGGTTTGCACAGAATTTCAGGTAAATGAGGGTATGAACAGTTTAGACACCCACATTACCCTAATCTAAAGTGTTTGCATCTGGCTATCCTGGGGTTTGACAGGTTGTTATTAACATGCTCACATATCCCTCACTTCATCTAATCAGTTACCCTCCCCCCTCAAAATCACTTTTGTGGGAGGATGAAAGAGAAAGCAAAATGATTGAGGTGACAGGTCCCGTGGCGCATGGAAGAACTGTGTCAGAAAATGCTGCCAAAAGCTATTTTCAGCTAGAAAGGGAACACCCTTTTGTGCTTTGTAATTCATGGGTGGACCACAAGAAAGTGAAAATAGCTAATGTCTATGGAACGTTGCCACTCACACATAGCAACGACCTTATTTACAGATACAAAAATCATTACTTCTTTCTGTTCCCTGAAGCACAACTTTTATGCTGGGGAAATTTCCTAGGATCACAAACATACTAGGCCAAATCTTCGAGGTGGCTTCACTCCAACTTCACTCCAAAGTTGGAACAACCTCGTGCACGCGATTTCAACTACTTCTTCCCCCCGCGCTCTCCATCCCTTCTGCTCTCACCTGAAATGGATTTGGGCAGGTACTACAGGAATGCCTTAAAAATCAGTCCCAGGTCTTGATTTGTGTGCAAAATGACATTCGCATTCTTTTAAAACCCATTTTCTGTGCCCACTGCATTTTGTTCTGGTGAAAATACATTGTCTGACAGAGGACTGAATCTAATTCTTTCTCCATGCAAGAGAAACACCTGACTTTGCTATGTTCTCCAAGGGGTGTCTTTCTACAAGGTGAACATGTTTATGTAGTATCTATTTTATAATTCTGGCAGTAATTATAATATATAATACTGAGATTGTATTATGTGCCAGGCACAGTTCTAAGCTCTCTCTATATAAATAAACTGTTTAATCTTCACAGCAACCTTATGGGATAAATGATAACTAGCTTCCTTTTGCAAAGATAGGTTATGTAACTTTCCCGAGGTTACATGGTTGCAAGTACAGAGCTGGGCTTCATAAATCTATGTGGCTCTAGAACCCATCTTCTTAATCACTGTGATACTCTATCTTTCTCTGCAGAAGGGGAACACGCAGAGAGAGCAGGTAGATATGCAACTTCATAGTCACTGTGTTGCCTATGGTAAGAAGGCAGTATTTCCAGAGAGCTAAAAAGGATGTAGTTTCATAACTTGGGAAGGCATAGAGGGGAGGGAAGCTTCTTACAGGTCTAGATTCAAGTTGCACTGCTTCCCAATAACCACTATTCTGAGTCGTCTGTATGGAAAACTACCAAAAGAACAAGTTTGGCATGGGAGAGGCCTAGGCTCAAGGTCTTAACGTGGGACAGGCCCTGTTTCTTTGGGTAGCTGCTAAACTGAAATTTAATTTCTCCACTTATGAGTTGGATATTCATTTATTTTTCCCCTTTACCATCCTTTAAGAAGGTTTATATCAATAATGTATACAAAAATAGAAACTATAACTAAGAATAAAAAGTGTCAATAAGAATAGAAAGTCAAAACCAAGACCAAGTAGAACAGGAGTAGACAACTCTATAGGTAAAAAAACAAAACAAAACAAAAACAAAAACAAAAACTGCCAGTCTCCTGAGAGAAGCAAAATCTTTTACAAAGATTACCTCTTAAAGTAATCTTCTCAAATGGATCTTCCTAGGGAAGTTTCTCAATAACATGATAAACAATACCCTCGCCAGCTTTCCAAACAGATGTAGTTAAAGATTTCACAAGCCTATTTCCCAAAAACGTCCACAAAACATGGGTTCAAAATCAAAAGTTTGTTTGTTGTTAAGAAAGAAAGAGGTAAATGGGGAAGGCAGGGGGTAAAGCAAGACTCGAGATTATATGATTAAGAACGTGATCTTTTGGGGCGCCTGGGTGGCTCAGTCGTTAAACGTCTGCCCTCAGCTCAGGTCATGATCTCAGGGTCCTGGGATGGAGCCCCACATCAGGCTCTCTGCTCAGCGGGAAGCCTGTTTCTCCCTCTTGCTCTGCCTCTAGCCCCCCAACTTGTGCTCTCTCTCTCTCAAATAAATAAATAAAATCTTAAAAAAAAAAAAAAAGAACGTGATCCTGTGATAATCTGGCTTGATCCAAGGAGAGACTCTGAGGCAGGGTTTCTTTACCTGTGTGTGTGTGTGTATGTGCGCGCGTGTGCACATGCATGCACAAGCCAGCACATGCATGATTTCCTTTAAGAAGACTATGAAAGTTACAGAATTTGCCATAGAAAATCACACCCATGCACATATTCAAATATTTTTTGGTACAATTTTACTGAGCAGATAGGTCTCCTAAAATCCATCCATCATCTACTAACTACAGGTACTGGAATTCTAGATTAAGAACTCATAACAGATGGACTAAAGGTCTTCCCTGCAGCACTCCTGAAACACCCTATCATCAGAGATTCTGATATGTACTGAAAAACAAATTAAATGTAATTATGGAAAACACTTGAGCAGTTCTACTTATTATATAAATCAGGCAAGAAAACCAAACAAAACGTCCTTTATAGACAACATTCCCATTTCCACGTGGTAGGCCACAGACATGTCACTTGGTAAAACGAGACTATTTTACAGAAACAGTTCAAAGTCTACTTCAGTATATGACTAAGTAGTTTTATTCCTATTTCCTATTTGACTTTGACTCTGATAATATACAAAGTAGATTGTTATGTTGAACAATTATTATTAATTAATGAATCTGTCAAGGCCATTGGTTGCTAAGTGTACAGGACTTTTAAAGGACTCTTCCAGGGGTGCCTTAGGGACTCAGTCAGTTAAGCATCTGCCTTTGGCTCAGGTTATGATCCCCGGGTCCTAGGATGGAGCCCCAATGTCAGGCTCTCTGCTGAGAGGGGTGTCTGTTTCTTCCTCTGCCCCTCCCTACTGTTCATGCTTTATCTCTCTCTCTCTCTCTCTCAAATAAATAAATAAATCTTAAAAAGAGAAAAAGACTTTTCAAGATCTTTCTTATTTTGGCCTTATTTGACTTCATAAGAAGCATACTTAATACTCTACTTCAAAGTTATTATTATTATTCTGCAAATTGTCTTAAAGGATTTTGCATGTTGTTAAATCTTGAGTTTTATGAAGAATAAATAATTCATTTTTATCTTTTGTTTTAAAGGTTATTACATTGACATATGACTATAGAAGACTGGCATTAAATTAGTTAACATAATGTTAGCTTTGAGAGACACATGATTCAACAGTTCCCCATTTTTAGTTAGCAGTTTTCTTTTTATATTTTGAGGTCAATACATTTTCTTTTCTGGACTCAAACGTCTTAGCAAGCCCTTGCAAAGCTCATAATCCCTAGACTCTGAGTTCAAAGAGGCCAATGGATAGAATAGCTGTGGCTAAGTGACCATATGAATCAATCTGAACTATGGGCATATTAGGTACAAAACAATAAAATGTGAAAAAATATACCATTTTAGCATTGTTGGTACTAATTTGTTTTTTTCTGCTGATAATTGTATAGCATGACTGTCTATTAAGACCATTCTTCATTCATGGCAATAAAATTATAGTATCAATATATGGAAGGAAATGTAGGACAAAGAGGCATCCATCCAGACCTTCCAAAATAGGTTGCAAACCTTTAAGACTTAAATCCCAGTCCATTTGAAATTGCCATTTTTTTTCTTTCCAGAGGATAATCCTGAAGACCGTAAGTGTTGCAGTTGTGCTAAAGTGTGGGGTTTGCATTTGTGTCAATGAGAGAACATCAATATTAAAGCCACGCAGTTTACCCCACAACTGGCTTCCGCACAAGAAACTAAGGTGCAAAAAAACATAATAAAGGCACAAACAACATTATGCTATTTTTGATGGATTTCGCCACAAAACTGCAGAGTTCATTTTTTTTAAGATTTTAGTTATTTATTTGAAAAAGAGAGAGAAACAACCTGTGAGAGAACTGAGCAGGGGGGAGAGGCAGAGAAGAGAGAGAAGCAGGCTCCCTGTTAAGCAGGAAGCCCCATGCGGGGCTGGATCTCAGGACCCTGGGATCATGACATGAGCCAAAGGCAGACGCTTAACAAACTGAGCTACCCAGGTGTCCCAAAACTGCAGAATTTAAAAAGTTGTCCACGACTATAAAACCCACTTGATCTCCTGATCGTTGCATAAGTATTAGCTTAGGAAACCAAGATTTATAGTTTTCTTTAAAAGAGAAAACATAGTGTAATTTAGAAAAACTACCTAGAACAGAATGGACACGTAAATTTTTTTAATTAAAAAAAGTAAATCAGGCTCATCGATGTTTTTTGAACACTTCTATTTGAAGCCCCTCCCTCTGGGTAGAAAAACTCAGCTTGTTTTATATACTGCTTTATACACTGGACTTTCGTGTAAATTATCTTTAAGGAAAGATTTTGCTACTTTAAAAAACAGAAATGTTTTGAAAACCAGTGAGAGAGACTTTCTTACAGTTCACCCAGATGGGATCACACCTGGGAAGTTAATCAGGGTTAACTTGTTGGTAAAGATCAGAGCTCACAAGTCAGAACAGGTTCTGAGCAGTTTTGAAGGTCTTCATTCAGTATCATCTTTTAAGCTTTTTGTGTGATAAACTCTCTGCAGAAGTCCAAGGCTGAGATGAGGTTTAGGGACTACAAATTTTAGGGTCGTTATCTTAAAACCATATTGTTGAGAAAACAAAGTCACCAATAATACCAATATATCGTCTTCCTAATCTAGTTTGCAGATGAAACACCAGTTAAAATTACTGGAAATGGGAAGGCACAAGCAAAGCAAAGATGTAATTTGCAACATTTTACAAAACACTTTGCTGGTGAATGCAAAACCTTGAGACTGCACAGAGCCCCTGGCCAAGATAAAGGTGTGGAGAGATGGAGACATGGAGTGTTTCTAAAAATTGTAGAGCCAACTGGTTGCTTTCTTCACAAGAAAGACTGACTAGGCAAACTGAAATGACTAAAAGTTCTGAGGTTTTTTTTAAGGAAAAAGAGAAAGAACAAAGATGCACAGTCTTCCTTGAGCAAACGCTTTTCTGTGAGGTGGCAGAAATGCAGAAGCAATAAAGGCTCTGAACACCATGGAATGAAAGGAATAGTATATTAAAACAATGTTGTAGGATTCATGAAAAGGAAAAGGACTAGTGAAAGAATTGAAGGTCTGGTGTTGGAAAGGAGGGCAAATAAATGCATCCCAGCAGATGTGTTGGTAAATTTTTAACAACTGGCTCTTGGGGCAAGAGTAAAGGCAGGGACCCCTGAGTGGTGGTGGTGGCTGACTTCCACGGTTTAGATAGCCCCACCACGACTAGGTGCAGGGTTAGTAAACTGCACGACTGGCTCTTGTGAGCCAGTTCAGTCCTGCGCTAGGGCACCGCTGAATCCAGCTGCCTGAGCTGCTAGTCACCAAGCTTTATGCTTTTATGGATGTCATTTAATCCTCAGCTCTCCAAAGGTAAGTAGCATTATCCACATAAATGGCTCAGAGAGGTCATTTGCACAACCAGAGACATAGAAGATCTGATTCGGCACTGTCCAAGACAGTAGCTAGTCACCTGTGACTGTTGAGATGTCAATTACTGAAATCAAGTAAAATTTAAAACCCAACTCATCAGTCGCATTAGCCATATCTCAAGTGCTCAACAGCCACACATGGAGAATGGTGACCATACTGGAAAAGGAAAATACAGAATATTTCCATTATTGCAGAAGGTTCTATTAAATAATGCTGGTTGAATGTCTTTTCATTTTAAAGTCTAGAGCTTGGGTCCAGTGGCCAAAGGAGACCAGGTGTGCTGAAAAATAGAAAGTACTGTACAAATGTAAGTCCTTATACCACATTACTTGTGAGGTGATTTTACCTATACTCCAGGAAGCCAATATTCCCCCCAGTGTGCGGCTAGAGGATTTGAATTCCTATCATTGTGAGGAAGAAACTTGTGCTTAAGAGGGCCAAAGAGAATTGTAGATAGTTCTTCTCCAAAGAAATTTAAGAAAAAAAGTTAGTTTTATCACCCACATTTCCCTTTGCACTCTACAATGACTTCTCACACAGTAGCCAGAGTGATCATAAATCTGAAGATCCCTCCTCATATCCTCTGCTTGAACAGGACTGCCTATTACACTCTAAATTAAATACAAACTCTTTACTTGCCTCTGCCTACAAGACCAACCTCATCTTGTATCATTCTCCCTCTCTCTCACTTTGCTCCATTTATGTGGAATCTCCCTAAAGTTTCCAACAAGTTACAGACTTTAGAATTTTGTGCGTGTTCCAAAAGAGCCAGGGCTGGCTTTTTTTCATGAACTAGAAGAGGGCTGGGAACATAATAGAGGCTCAATGAGTCTTAGTATTAAAAGAGCTCCAACATAGGCTGAAATATAAAATCATATAATTAAATCCGCCTGAAAAGGAAAAGCATGAACCACAATTTTTTTCTATTTTTGGAGGAAAAATAGCATGAACAATGAGGGTTGTCAGTTATGATATTTGTGCCCAAGTAGCTCATCTAGACTTATAGGCACTAGTTTAAATTATCTGAGGGCTAAGTATGGGTTGAAACACAATGGAACTACTCATTGGTGTGCTACTAAATGTTTAACAAGCAGCTCTCAGATGGGGGAAGAGGAGGTGATTTGTAGAGCCTCCTGATTTCCATGAGCCAAACAACTTATACCATCGTCGATTTCAAGATACTATACCACAGATTATAGAGATGGGAAAAGAGGCACTCAAAAAGTTCCTGCAAGCTTCAGCATAACACTGAATCCACAACACACACACACACACACACACACACACACACACACACACACACACACACACACACTCCCATCCAGAATCTTCTAAATTAGGGTTTCAAAAATCTGATCCACAGTTCATTTTTAAAGAGCACTCTGGTAAGTCTGGTGCCCACAAAACTGCAAGAACTTTTTCAGAGAAGTACCAATACTGGCAACAGCCAAGAGGTGTATAGTCACAGGAAGAATTTCCCAACGGAAATGGGAACCACAAGCTAACAGAGGATCCATGAGGTAGCAAGAAGAACTGGGAATTAGTAGACATTACACAGCTTGTAGGACCCAAGGGACCACAGAGATAACTCACAAGGGAGAATCCACCTCAGAAAGGACAGGCAGTTCTTCTTGAACTGTTCATCGTTCCCTCAGGAGAACTCTCCTTGGGGTACCTTCCTTAGGACACTGCTACTTCTCCACTGCCACAGAGGGACCTTTTCAGAGGCACCTTTCAGAGGCTGTCACTCACTCAGCATTTGCCTGGAAACAATGTCTCTGAACCTGCATTTCCTTCTAAAGGTAAAGGGAAGTCATTGAGAGTCTCTGCATTGTCTACATCATAGGATGGTTGTGATAACATGTTTTATATGAAAGGTCTTTGAAAAGAACATAATGCTATGGAAATTTCAGGTGGCTTCATTACCTGCTATGGAGTGCTTAGACCTAAAATCCTATCAAAGTTCAACATAAGGGCCTTGAGGCTCTGCCTGAGAAGTACCTCTCAGTCCTGTTGGCCTTTGGGGTTCAGACTGACTCACCATCATCTAAGAGTCCTGGCTTTCTGCCTGTTTATATATTTATGCATCAATAAGCGTGTATTCCTGGTAACTGGGTGCTCATGCACGGAGGATGCTACTTTACTTTGTATGCCAAAATTGAAGTCTCAGGGTGGTCTCTGGTCTCCTGGGATAACGTGAGCGATCAGAAGATAAACTACAGACAAAGTTTTGACTCTTGACCAAAACCAGATATTTCAGCTTTGGAAATGCGCCCATCTATACAGCATGTGTCAGAACAAAGGAATGGCAAGTAGAAATGAGAAGTGTATTTAAAAGAGACTCTCACACCTGCATCCTGATGGAAACTAGAGAGAGAGTTTATTTTACTCACTAATTAAAATCCATGAATTGAGTATGAATACAAATTTTTTTTCCCCTTGCTATACAGGAAAAGGTAAAGGCATGAAGCAAAGGCTGTGTTAAGGGCTTTTGCTGGCATTGTGATATGTATTCTCTGTAACAACCTTGTAGGTGGTCCTCCAGGGTGGCAGACATAATAATAGTAATTAACCTTTATTGATCATTTGCTTGGTACTGAGTACCAGAATAGGTGTTTTATGTACACTGATTCAATCCTCACAAATAGACTATGACATAGTTATTTACAGACCCCAACTGAGATATCAGGTGTCCGAAGCTCATCAAGGTAATGCAGAGAGCAAGTGTTGGAAATGGTGTTGATGGAAAGTCTCCCTGACTTTAGAGCCAGCATCCTTAACACCCTCCTCCAGGTCAGTGTGGGCATTCCCAGGGCTCCGCATCAACTGTCTTTTTTTCTGGATTCAGAAATGGGAGAACCAATAGTGAGTCAGAAAGGTGCCTCACAAACTCCGTTCTTGGGTAAGATGAGCACAGACAGAGTAAGACTCTTCAGACATGTCATCAGGGAGTATGTTTGAGCAATCTGCTTAGCTAGCATCCATGTGAAGGAGTCTCCCTTCTCTGTGTGTCAGGCCATGGGACCAAAGGGAAGTAGGGAATGCCCTGTGAAATCAACCGTTCTTCTGTGTCCACACTCTCGTATGAATGTGTCAGAGACAGGTTCTGCTGAAAGTCTTGGCAACGATGCACACCAAGGCAGAGACAAATACTTAGGAAGCCATCTATGAAAACTTAAGAACGGACACAGTGATTTAGGTTTTCATATGAATTTCCGATGTCTATCTTTATGAGGCTGTTAATACACTGTAAACATTACTGTTGATATAATCTCCCCTATACTGCAACTGGGTGATGGCTGAATTCTCAGTTACAATGAAAGTATTGTACGATGTGGCATGTGATCCATGAGATAACAATGTTGACTACTGCATTCAGGCAGAGGGTAATTAATAAGTCAGGGAGGAAACAGGATCACAGCTTTTTTCTCAGTAGAAGACACAACAGAATTGGACTCAAACAAACCACTCAGAAATTAACTAAATCAAAATATGTCCAAAACATTCACTTAACATTAATACGTTGGAGTAAAAGTTTGAGAAAATAAGCTGGTTTCCCTCCACCACATTTGTTATGAAAAACACACTGGTTTTGTTTGTTTGCTTGGATTTTGGTTTTTTTAAACTGCTGGTTTCACTGAGGAAATAACTCATTCTACCTGTTATTAAACCTCACCCACCAGAACTAGTCAAGTCAACTATGTCAAGTTCAGATCCTGACGAGGTTTGGGGAAAAAATTGAGGTCATCAGACTCTTACCCTATGCATTTGCAAATGCAGGTACCAAGTGCCCCCTTGGGCATGGATAAGGATAAGGCCACTCAGCACTAGCAGATGGTCAAACGGTTGTGCACTGAGTTCTGAAATCCAAAGATAGAAATACACTCATCAGTCCTATGGTATCTTGTCCTGGAGACACCATATACACTTACTTCAACCTTTCAAAGGCAGGGATGGGGCTGAGGCAAGGAATAGATGGTCATGACCTTGCCTCTCTCCATCTCATTTTTACAAACTCATCTGTGAAAGAGAAGGAAACTTACAGATTCCTTAAACTGAGTAGCCCAACAATTCAGGACTTTGAAAATTGTTACACTTGTTACACTTTTCATCCCACTCCTGGTGTGAAATATTTGTGCAATGTTATGCAAACCACTTAACCACTATATGTCTCATGTGACTCTTTTGTGAACTGGGAATAGCAATACCTTCACTAACTACCCTCACGGGTTGTATCGGTATGAAGTAAGATGTAGATAGGAGAGGGCTCTGACACTGTGGGAACCCTGTAATACATCTTGTCATTATTACTACCCCTAATACAAGTACCACTCCATGACTTCATCATCCTCAAAGTCAGCACCTTTGGGAAGTGGGGAGGAATATGCAGGGCTCCCCACACCCACGTTCTTAAGCAGCATCTCCAGAGAGTACCACAGCCAGACTAAGTCCAATTATGAGTACATCACAGGAAAACTTCACAGGCTTGCATTTATATTTTTATTTTATGATTTTTTTTATAACCCCCTTTGGGCTCACTCTCCTGGATATTAAATGACTAAAAGCACACTAGGTTTAGAATGGGATTATGTCTAATTAATTCCACCTCAATCCTACCTTCGTCACCCGTAACTTCTCCATCCCACCACCCATCAGTCCCCTGGACCGTAAAAACTAACCAGCTACTACTTGAGAATGGGAAAAAAGTTTCAGTGAACTTGCTGAAATCTGAGGTTGGGGAGTCTTAAAGCTCCCTCCCACCATCCCTAAGTAGCCCTGCAGTTATAAAACCCCTCTACTGCTAAAATCTCCTAGCCTTTGCAATTAGATATGTGCTGTTCACCACCAAGTGTTCTAAGAATGTCTCCAAGGGAAGACCTATCACCCAAATAAACTTGCTTTCTTGGGATTCTAGAGAGTGCGAAGTGCTGGAATGTGCCTGGTGGCTGGCTTAGAAATGAGAAGAAAGCATTTGGCAATGGGAAGTAGGGTAGCGCTGAACTTTTTAAGCTCAGGGGGTGAAGAGAAAGGGCCCGGGGTCCATCCTGTCTGGTGAGCAGTCAATGCACTGCAGGCCTGCTTGCAGGCCAAGTGGGGCTGGAAAGCTCTAATTAGATTAGCGATGTTTTGCTAGAAGGCAGAAAGCTTAAAACATTAACTTTTTAAACAAGTACATCAGTTCTGAGTAAACATTATTCTTTTATTTAGTCGTATGGTCTGAGTCAGCCTATTTCCAGGACAGTGGTAATGCATGCGTTTGATTCCTGAATGCAAATATGCTTTCAATTTCACTATGCAAATCCCCTGATTTTGGAATGCTTCTCCAGGGCTTGCAACTGGCTATCTGCTGTTCTCTTCTCTCCTGCTTGATGGGGTTCTGTTCCTACCAGACGCCATCAGACAGCTGACGGCAGCCCTCGGTAGTCCCACCGGAGCTCCTTTGGGGGAGGTCATCAAGAAGACGTGACCGCTGCTTTGACCCATGAACTGGATCCAGGCAAGTGGAGTCTCCTCACCGCTCCCCTGTGCTTGGAATGTGCATTCTGCTTGCCTTCCCCACTCCCAGAAGCTGCCCCAAGGACATAGCCTTGAGATAGTGATGTGATGTTGAGACTATCTAGACTGTGTACGTGACTAAACTCAGTTAAGGCCTCTACATAAACTTTGAAGATTCTGGCAGAGAGGGTGCCCAGATCTACTCACTTTGCAGCCACCCAAGATAAAATTTGAATGTAAGTTCCCTTCTCTTTAAACCTGCCACCTCCCAATCTGTAGTGACCTGCCTCTCTGCTGTTTCCCCTGCCCTCTGTATATGAAGGACTGTTTCATATTACAATCAGCAAGCTCCCGGGATCCACCAGCTCCCAGGCTCCTTGTCCCTATGGGTCAAGGTCAAAGAATGACACTCTGTTGTCTATGGGATAAAGCCTACATTTTCAGCAAGTCCACAAAATTAATCCAATTTTTGTATTCATATCATAAGGGTCATGAATATTTTTTTAAAGTAACCATTAGAAGCAAAATCTAGAAAGATTACTGAACTCCACACGGATCTGATTAGAATTCTAAGGCTAAAGTGCCGAGCATGTGACTTTGCTCAAGACTGGTTTTTGCATTTGTGAAATGTGGATATTTCATAATCCTCAGGTTTAAAGATTAAGACAACATACAAAGACTAGCCCAGTGACTGACTTTTACATTCATAGCCCAGATTAGTTCCCTTCATCCCCTTTGTTTCTGGTCCTTTGTGCTTCAGGTGAAGAACAGGAAATAAAGGTGACATGGGCATACTGAAGCCACCATCTCTCCTTCGAGGATGAGAACCTGTAGGACTACGTAGGACCTTAAATGTCCCCCTTTCAACATCATCTCCCACTAACTCAAGCAAACCCACACCCAATATGCCAGCCATACTCATCTTTTCAGTTACAAATGTGCCTCTACTTCCATGCTTTCATGGGTTCTTCCTCTCAACTTCCTTCCCAGCTTTCTTTGTAGAGTGCCAGCTCTATACTTCCATTATACCCAATTCCAATCTCAACTCCCTGGTAAAGTCTTCCCTGCTTGCCTCCTCCTCGGCCCCACAGTTACTCACCACCACCACCCCAACACACACCTATTTGTGCTTGTAACACAGTGTGGGAGTCTAGTTATCCTTTAGCTTACTGTAATATCATTGGACGTTCATTTCTCCCTGGGTCTTGCCAGACCATGGGTTCCTCAAGGGAAGAAACTTGTATTTGAATCCCTAGAATCTAACACAGTACACAGCACACATTCGATGCTGAATAAATAGGTATTGAACGGGGTGCCTGGGTGGCTCAGTGGGTTAAAGCCTCTGCCTTCAGCTCAGGTCATGATCTCAGGGTCCTGGGATCGAGGCCCGCATCGGGTTCCCTGCTCAGCGGGGAGCCTGCTTCCTCCTCTCTCTGCCTGCCTCTCTGCCTACTGTGATCTCTCTCTCTGTCAAATAAATAAATAAAATCTTTAAAAAAAATAGGTCTTGAACGAATGCGTGAATGAATGTCATGATTGAGCAGCTCTCTAAGTACAGGATGGAAAAGGACATGAAAGAAAATCAGTCCAAATGTTCCCTACTGATGACACAGCTTTCCTCCAAAGGATCTCAGATGCCTTCTGAGATCTTAGCTCTAAACTTCTGTGGAGTGTAGTAACATCCCAGACACCACTCATAAGTTCCCTTAACAGTGGTGCCTCTGCCTGTGGCCACAGAGGCTCCACAACTGCCCCAGCCCATCACGCTCCAGTCCTTCACAATCTCCTGAAGGGAAAGAGGAAAGCTGAATGATTCTAAGTCAGCTGTAGCCAACAGAGCAGAGCAGAGCAGACAGAAGGGAGATGGGATGTT
The DNA here is from genome assembly GCA_002007465.1 of Ailurus styani. NCBI lineage: Eukaryota > Metazoa > Chordata > Mammalia > Carnivora > Ailuridae > Ailurus > Ailurus styani. The sequence continues at coordinate 1,082,636 of LNAC01000495.1, read as the reverse complement.
TTTGTTACTGCCTCCTCAGAGACATGCATAGTCCTTCTTGTGAGGGCAGAAGAGAGATCTGGGGAGAAATCAATCGTCTTTGCTGGGCAGTTCTACCCCACCTTAGAATATGGCTGTCCCACAAAGAGCTTCCCATGTGATGTGTGTCAGTTGTCACTGAGCCACATGTAACATAGCCAAGTTACAAACTCAAGGCATTCTGCAAGTGTGAAACATGCCAGATCTAGAGTTAAAAGTAAAGGTACCTGCAGACACCTGAAGGATTAAAATAATGACTTTCCTCTCTCCCTCTTTGCAACTTCACTCCATTCCTTTCTCTTTTTCTTCAATTTCTTCTAAAATGCAGTTGGGAGCCAGCAGGGGGACATGGGAAGATGAAACACGAACGAAGAATGTTTAGAAAAACTTAAAGAGTTGTCCTCCAGGGTCAGATACCTGATCGTTCTGGCCTATGCTCTGACTTTCTGAGGAACTAAAGGAATAGCTTGGAAAGTACAAATGACTTTCATGACATCAACTTCAAAAGTAAGCTGTGTCCCACCAGAAATTCACTAGCTTTAAGTCTGTATTAGGGATTGTGTCTATACGAATTTAATTAATCCTTCCTTCCTAGACATACTTACATTTCAATATATACTACGTTGTTGACATTGATATAATTCAATTTATTTTAAAAATGATTTACAAACATATACAATGTTGTGACTGGATTTTTGCCCTAATTCAATGCTTTTAACAGATTTTTACAAACTAGTAACAGTTTTGTTTCAGATCAGTGGAGATAGGGTTGCCAATGTAGTATTTTATCACAGTAAAGACATTCTTTTTAAAGATTTTATTTATTTCACAGAGGGAGAGAGATCACAAGGAGGCAGAGAGGCAGGCAGAGAGAGAGGAGGAAGCAGGCTCCCTGCTGAGCAGAGAGCCCGATGCGGGCCTCGATCCCAGGACCCTGAGATCATGACCTGAGCCGAAAGCAGAGGCTTTAACCCACTGAGCCACCCAGGCGCCCCACAGTAAAGACATTTTTAGAATCACCTATTACCATCATCATTTCATTAAAAAAAAAAAGCCTATCTTAGCACCATGAATTAGGGCAGATACAATTGCAGAAAGAACAAAAGAGATTCACCATTCTTACACTGTCATGGGATACATACACTAGAATGGCCTTATTTTTATCAGTCCCTGCTCCCCAGGGAACTGCTAATGGAGACCAAATCCACTGCGTTATAAATAAGGACACTGAGGCTTAGAAAGTCCATGGATATATATTCATTAAACTCCAACTATGAGTAAGTTTCCACTCTGGGTAGGGCAAGAAGTTTAGAAACTTGTACAACAGGCAGCTTCCAATGATCTTGGAGAGGCAATGCATACATTAAACCAAGACATCCATTTATTTGAAACTCAGTGTCTAGCAGTCTCAGCTATCTGGGACACAGGGAGGAAGTAACATCTAAAGGAAGGAAAAGTCTTCATGATCTTAAACTCATGATCTAAAGCTTATGCACATTATTTATAGAAAAGCTCTTTCTTGGAGGTTCATTTTATTTTTTTTAAAGCTCTTATTTATTTATTTGCCAAAGAGAGAGAGAGTCCCGGACCCCGGGATCATGACCTGAGCCGAAGTAGATGCTTAACCCTCCGAGCCACCCAGGTGCCTCTTGCAGCTTCATTTTAGATAGAAATCTAAAAGTCTTGGTCATCTAGGGATTTATTATTTATTTATTTATTTATTTATTTATTTATTTATTTATTTAAATTCTAGTTAATTGACATACAGTTCAATATTGGTTTCAGGAATAGAGTACAATGGTTCATCATTTACATGTAACACTCAGTGCTCATCATAACAAGTGCCCTCTTTAATACCCATCACTCATCTAAAGAAAGTAAAATGATGGGGCGCCTGGGTGGCTCAGTGGGTTAAAGCCTCTGCTTTCGGCTCAGGTCATAATCTCAGGGTCCTGGGATCGAGGCCCGCATCGGGCTCCCTGCTCAGCGGGGAGCCTGCTTCCCCCTCTCTCTCTCTTTCTGCCTCTCTGCCTCCTTGTGATCTCTCTCCCTCTGTGAAATAAATAAATAAATAAAATCTTTAAAAAAAATAAAAGATAAAGAAAGTAAAATGAAAGAATGGTATTGACTGTATTAAGGTAGGAAAAAAAAAGTCTGGCCATCTTAGCCATCTTATGTACTAGATGAAAAGGACAGATCAGAAGAGATATCTCGGATGCTACAAAGACCTGTGGAGACAGATACAATTTGGCGGCAATGAAATGTTGACAACAGTGATAGTGATCAACACATGGGATATAAAAACTACTGAAATCAACAAGGCACTGGATGAAAAAGCAGAGTCTGGGCCTCTTGGCAAGGAGGCCAGTATTTCCATACACATAAACAGACCTAGGAGGCACCTCTGGGTGAGAGCATAGGACAATAACTGATTGTGGCTGGTTGAGAGTCTGATGAGGTAGTCAACCCTATGTAACAACCAAAGAATCAAAGCATTGTTTGGGGACCTTAAAAATGCCAATTTCCTAAAACATTTACTCATATAGAATAGTTCTTTTCATAGCCATGCCTGATCATGGAGGTAGTCCCGGGTTTATAAGTATTCCTACTGTTCGTGAAAAAAAGAATTCAAAGGGGCTGTAAGGTCTGCCTTTCTACATTATTCAATATCCTTCTCATACTAGGACAGAGAATTGTTGTCCTTGTTTTGAGCCTTTTGTCTTAGGGTTATTTGCCTGTTTGTGTGAGTGTGTGTGTGTGTGTGTCCTCTGTATCTTCCCCATACACACACACTGGTATTTGCTCTTTTTTAGTGCTCCAGGAATTAAAAGACCCGTTTTTTCTTCTCAGATGAAAATTTATGCCCCTGTTTTTGTGTCTGATCTATTTTCATTAATCATATTAAAAAAAAAACAACAATGCTAATCTGCCTGTTATTAGAAAAACTTAAGGTACGTCCACACTTGTCCCCCGTTCCTGCATCATGGGCAATAACCCACACCGACTAATGTCAACACTGACAATCTCATTAGGTTTTGTTCATTTTGACGTCTGAGCTTGACGAAGTGGCTTTAGATTCCTAAGGGGTAGGGAAGCGGGTGGGTATTGGCAGTCTTGTAGATGAAAGTCCTTTCAAGCAAAAGAATGCTGACTGGGGAGGAAGAAATAAAGCAGCCAGCTTGAGATTTCTTAAAACATATTTTGCAGAGGAGCCAGTGTGATGCAAATGGCATACCAGGGCATAAACGTGTACACGTTTTCCAGAGAAGTTTACTTCAAATACTCATCACAGATGTTCCCTAATAAAGAACAGTCACCCAGGCCCTGCTGGTGAGTACACTACTTCCCTTTGGAGCTGAAGGGGTCTTTGTAAGGCGGGCCCCAAATCACAAACATCTGAAAGAACCTGCAGCCAATGGAGCTGCTGCCCCCACCTTTGTGATGACCCAAACCCTTGGCCCTGTAGGTGCAGTCCCAGCCACAGTTCATGCTTCTGAAACACTCAGCCGTCACTCTAGCACCATGATCTCTTTCCCCTCTATGAATGGGCCCCAGGACCATTAACACAGCCCTGTCCAAGCTGGGTGAGCTGTGTCTATGGGGACTAAGTCAGGAAAGATGACACATTTTCCCAGGACATCCAGGTTCTAGAGAACTACCCATGTGTGACTCAGAAATAAGATGGGTTCTTAGAAGTATTATAAGAACTACTGAGAGAGAAGAAAATGCCCCAAGAAGGAGATGAGTTAGGAAAAATTAAAACCAACTGGGTTGGTTTGTTGAATCCTGAAGAAACGGAGGAAGTAACTGAATTTTTATTTCCATGCACTAAGGGGGTTGATTTTTTTCTCTTTTCATCACGGAAAAGGAACTTGCATGTAAGGCCAGCATTAGGGTGAGGAGAGTGAGGGAAGGCTGTGCAAGTACAGGGTTGAAGAGTGCCTTTTTTACCTTTTTAAAGACTTATTTTCTCAGAGCAGTTTACGGTTTATAAGAAAATTGAGAGAGTACTACAGAAATTTTCCATAGAACCCCTGCCGCCACACATGCATAGCTCCCCAATTATCAACATGACTCACTGGAATGGTACATTTTTTTAACCAAGGACGAACTACATTGAGATATATAATCACCCAAAATCCATAGTTTACTTTAGGGTTCATTCCTGCATTGTGTGTTCCACGGGTTTGGACAAATACATAACATGTATCAATTATGATATCATACAAAGTATTTTCACTGCCCTAAAAATCCTCTGATCTGCCTATTTAGCTCTTTCCCCACTTCCCACCCCCAAGCAACCACTGATCTTTTTGTCTCCCAGGTTTTGCCTTTTCCAGAATGTCATGTAGTTGCCATGATATAGCCTTTTCAGATTGTCTTCTTTTACTTGGTAATATGCACTTATGGTTCCTTCATGTATTTTGATGGCAGGATAATCCATGTCTTTTTTGCAGTGAGTAATAGTCCATTATCTGGTACATCACAGTTTATTTACCCTTTATACTACTGAAGAACATGTTGGTTGCTTCCAAGTACTAACAGTGATGAATAAAGCTTCGATAAATATCTGTGTGCAAATTTTTGTGTGGGCATATATTTTCAACGTTTTTACATACATACCAAGGAACATGACTGCAGGACTGTAGGGTAAGGAGTAGATTTAGTTTCATAAAAAACTTCCAAACTGTCTTCCAATGTGGCTGTACCATTTTGCAGTCCCACATGCTGTGAATGGGAATAGTGCTATTGCTCCAATCGCTTCACATCTTCACCAGCATTTCCTGTTGCCAGTGTTCTGGATTTTGGCCATTCTAATCAGTGTGTAAATGGTACCTCATTATTGTGATAATCTGCATGTCCCTGATAACATATGATGTGAAACATCTTTTTATATGCATATTTGCCATCCGTATACATTCTCCGGGGAACTCTCTTTTAATATCTCTGATCCATTTTTTGATTGGGTTGTTTGTTTTCTTACTGTGGAATTTTAAGAGTTCTTTTTATATTTTGAGTAATAGTCTTTCATCAGATGTGTTCTCTGCAAACACTTTCTCCCAACTTGTGGCTTGTCTTCTCATTTTCTTGATATTGTCTTTTACGGAGCAGAAATTTTTAATTTTAATGTCGAGCTTATCAATTAATTTTTAATGGATTATGTCTTTGATACTGTATCTAAAAAGGCATCTCCATGCCTAAGATATTAGCTGTGGACTTATCAAATATGAACTTTACTGTGTTGAGGTATGTTCCCTCTACACTCACTTTGTTGAGAGTTTTTATCACAAATAGAGGTTTAATTTTGTCAAATGTTTTTTCTGCATCTATTGAGATGATCATCTGAATTTCTCCTATGTTATCTTCTAGAAGTTTTATAGTTTTCTGTTTTCATGTAAGTCTACAATCCATTTTGAGTTAATTTTTTGAATAATATTCCATACACATATGTGTATACTTATATACCTACTATAATTTCTTTATCTATTCATCTACCAATGGATACTTAGGCTGCTTCCCTATTCCGGCTATTCTAAATAATGGTACAATGAACATGGAGGTGTATGTATCTATTCAAGTTAGTGTTTTTCTTTTCTACAGATAAATACCCAGAAGTGGAATTGCTGGACCGTACGGTATTTCTATTTTTAATTTTTTGAGGAACCTCCATATTGTTTCCCATAGTAGCTACATCAATTTACATTCCCAAAAACAGTGCACAAGAGTTCCCTTTTCACCATGTTCTCTACAATATTTGTTATTTCTAGGGGTTTTTTTTTATAATAGCCATTCTGACTGGTGTGAGGCAATATCTCATTGTGGTTTTGACTTGCTTTTCCCTGATGATTAGTAATGTGGAGTATATTTTCACATGCCTTTCTTTGACCATTTGCCTCTATGCCTTTGCTATAAAAACGTCCTTTCAGGTCTTCTGCCCATTTTTAATCTTATTTTTTTTTTTTGCTATTGTATGAGTTCTTTATATATTTTGGATATTAGCCCCTTACAGATACATGATTTGCAAATATTTTCTCCCTGTCAGTAGGCTGCTTTTTCATTTCATTGATGGTTTCCTTTGTTGTGTAGAAGCTTTTTGTTTGATGTAGTCCCGCTTTTTTTTTTTTTTTAAGATTTTATTTATTTGACAGAGAGAGACACAGTGAGAGAGGGAACACAAGCAGGGGGAGTGGGAGAGGGAGAAGCAGGCTTCCCACCAAGCAGGGATCCCGATGCGGGGCTCGATCCCAGGACCCTGGGATCATGACCTGAGCTGAAGGCAGACGCTTAATGACTGAGCCACCCAGGTGCCCCAAGTAATCCCGCTTTTTATTTTTGCTTTTGTTGCTTTTGGCTTGGGTGTCAGATTCAAAAAAATCATCACTAAGACCTATGTCAAGGAAATAACTGACTATTTTTTTTCTAGAAGTTTGAGTTTCAGGCCTTATATTCAGCCCATTTTGAGTTATTTTTTGATTTTGTGTATGGTGTAAGATGATGGTCAGTTTTGTTCTTTTGCATGTGGTTGTCTAATTTTCCCAACACCATTTATGAAGAGAATATGTTTCTTCATTGTATATTCTTGCATACTTTGTCATAAATTAATTGATTGGATATGCATAGGTTTATTTCTGGGTTGTCTATTCTATTCCATTGATCTGTGTGTCTCTTTTTATGCCCACACCATGGCATTGTAGGTATAACAGCTTTGTAATATAGTTTGAAATTAGGGAGCATGATGCCTCCAGCTTTGTTGTTCTTTCTCCAGATTGCTGTGGCTATTTGGGATCTTTTATGGTTCCACACAAATTTTAAGATTGCTTGTCTTTTTCTGTGAAAAATGCCATTGGAACTTTGACAGGGATTGCATTCAATATGTATGTTGCTTTTGGTATTATGAACATTTTAACAATATTAATTATTCCAATCTATGAGCAGGGAATATTTTTCCATTTATTTGCGCCTTCAATTTCTGTCATTAATGTCTCATAGTTATCAATATACAGGTTTTCACTTCCTTTTTTCTGCACCTATTGAGATGATCATAAGATTTTTATCTTTTATTTTGTTAATGTGGTGTATATTGACTTATTTGTGGCCTCTGAACCATACTTGTACTCTTAGAATAAATCCCACTTGATCGGGGTGTCTGATCCTTATAAAGTATTGTTGATTTTAGTTTGCTAATACTTTATTGAGGATTTTTGTATCTATCTTTTTCAGGGATATTGAGGTAGAACTTTCTTCTTTTGTGGCATCCTTGTCTGGTTTTGGTATCAGGGTAATGGGTAATGTTGGTCTTGTAAAATCAATTGGAAAAGTTCCTTCCTCTTCTATTTTTCCGACAAGTTTGAGAAGAATTGATATTAGTTCTCCTTTGAAAGTTTGGTAGAATTTACCAGTGAAAGCCTCTGTTCCGGGACTTTGTCAGGAAGTTTTTACTACTGACTCAATATCCTCACTAGTAATCAGTCTATTTTGTTGCATCATGATTTAGTCTTAATAGGCTATATGTTTCTAGGAATTTGTCCATTTCTTCTAGGTTGTCCAATTTGTTGGTCTATAACTGTTACCAGTAGTCTCTTATGATCCTTTGTATTTCAGCTGTAACACCTCTTTCATGTCTGGTTTTTATTTATTTATTTATTTACTTACTTACTTACTTACTTATTCTTGGTGAGTCAGCTAAAGGTTTGTCAGTTTTGTTTATATTTTCAAAGAGCCAGATCCTAGTTTCATTGAACTTTTCCATTGTCTTCCTAGTCTCCGTTTCATTCAATTGGCTCTAATCTTTGTTGTTTCCTTCCCTCTATTAACTTTGGGCTTTGCTCTTTTTCTAGTCCCTTGAAGTGTAAAGTTAGGTTGTTTGAGATTTTTATTTTTGAGGTAGTCATTTATTGCTAAGAACTTCCCTCTTAGAACTGCTTTTCCTTCATCCTGTAAATCTTGGAATGTTCCATTTCCATTTCCATTTGTCTCAAAGTATTTTTTTACTGCTCTCTTGATTTCTTCTTTGACCCATTGGTTGTGCAAGAGCATACTGTTTAATCTCCACATACTTGATAATTCTCCAGGTTTCTGTATGTAACTAATTTCTAGATTCATACCTTCGGGGTTGGACAAGATGCTTCCTATGATTTCAAACCTCTTAAGTGTATTAAGACTTTTTTTGTCACCTAACATATGATCTATCTTGGAAAATGTTCCCTGTGTACTTGAGAAGAATGTGTATTTTGTTGCTTTTGGATGAAATATTTTTTAAATATCTGTTAAGTCCATCTGTTCTAAAGTGTCATTGAAGACCAATGTTTCCTTATTGATTTTCTGTCTGGATGATCTATCCATTGTTATAAGTGGGCTATTAAACTATCCCACTATTATTGAATTGCTCTGTAGTTCTCCCTTTAGGTCTGTTAATATTTGTTTTATATATTTAGGTGCTCCTGTGTTAGGTTTGTAGATATTCACAAATGTTATAACTTTTTGTTGGACTGACTCCTTTATCATTATGTAACAGTCTTCTTTTTCTCTTTTTACAGTCTTTGTTTTAAAGTCTATTTTGACTGATATAAGTATAGCTACTTCAGCTTTCTTTCAGTTTCCATTTGCATGGAATATATTTTTCCATTCCTTTACTTTTAGTCTGTGCATGTCCTTACATCTAAAGTGAGTCTCTTGTAGGCAGCATATATAAGAGAGTCTTGTTTTTTTATCCATTCAGCCACTCCATGTCTTTTGATTGAAGCATTTAGCCCATTTACATTTAAAGTAATTACTGATAGATACGTGCTTTTTGCTATTTTAATTGTTTTCTAGCTGTTTCTGTATCTCCTCTCTGTCCCTTTCTTCTTCTCTCTCTCTTCCTTTGTGCTTTGATGACTTTCTTTAGTGATATGTTTATACTCCTTTCTCTTTATCTTTTGTGTATTTGCTATAAATTTTTGCTTAACAGTTACCATGAAGTTTATATAGAACAATTTATATCTATAACAGTCTATTTTAGGTTGATAACAACTTAAGCTTGATCCCAAGGTAAAGTTTAATTTGCTCATGCCTCCCTCCTGTTCCCCCCCCCCGTTTTATGTTTTTGATGTCACATTTCACATCTTTTCATCTTGTGCATCCCTTAACTAATTACTGTTATCAGTTATTTTACCACTTTTGTCTTTTACCCTTCATACTAGCTTTATAAGTGATTAATCCACTGTCATTACTATATGTTTACTTTTCCAATGAGATTTATTCTTATGTGTTCTTGTTACTAATTAGCCCCTTTCTTTTTAGCTTAAAGAAATTCCTTTAACATCTGTATAGCTGGTGTAATGGTGATAAACTCCATTAGCTTTTGTTTGTCTAAAAAACTCAGTTTCCCCTTCACTTTTAAATAATTACTCTGCCAGGTAGATATTCTCAGTTGAAAGGGTTTTTGGGTTGTTGTTGTTGTTTTTTTCCCCAACACTAGAATATATTACTCTTTTCTGGCAAGCAACATTTCTGCTATAAGGTCTGCTGACAGTTTGATAGAGGTTCCCTGTATATAACAAGTTGTCTTTCTCTTGCTACCATTCATATTCTCTCCTTGTCTCTAGTTTTTGAAGTTTTAACTATAATGAGTGTTGTAGGTCTCTTTGTGTCCTTCTTATTTAAAACTCTCTGGGCTTCCTGAATCTGAAAGTCGGCTTCCTTCCACAGATTAGGGAAGTTTTCAGCCATTATTTCTTCAAAGAAGATTTCTACCCCTTTCTCTCTGTTCTTCTTGCACTCCCTTTGTGCAAATATTAGTCTGTTTGATGTTGTCTCATAAGTTCCTTTATGCTCTCTTCATTACTTCTTCATTCTTTCTTTTTTTCCCCTGCTGATTGGGTGAGTATCCACTGCCTTGTCCTTTGAGTTGACTAATGCTTTCTATCTCATTTGCTGTTGAATCCCTCTAGTATATTTTTTAGTTCAGTTATTGTATTCTTCAGCTCTGTGACTTTTGTTTGGTACTTTCTTACATTTTCTATCTTTATTGAAGTTCTCACATGTTTATCTGTTCTTCTCCCCTAGGTTTTTGGGCCTCTTTCTGACCACTTTGAACTCTTTATCAGGTAAATTATTTATCTCTCTTTGATTAAAGTTTGTTTTCTCTTGAGGTTTTATCATTCTTTAATCTGGAAACTTTGCTTGATTCCGTGTTGGTTTCTATACTATAGATGAAACAACCACCTCTCCCAATCTTGAAAGAATAGCCTCATATAGGAAAGGAACCTTATTGTTCAACCCTGCCTCAGTTCTTGGTGTTTCTCAAAATTTTGTGCTTCCCCCAATAGTCTATTATATTGTTAACAGCTCCCCATCACTGAGGATGCACCAAGACCTGTCAGGTCCCAAAGGGAAGGATCTCAATACTTAGATTCAGGCTGACTGGAAGCCAGACCTCAGGCATCAGGTTTTTAAACTATGCAAATACAAACTGTTCTATGTGACCACAGGTGTAAGCCCCCCTGACCACCAGAGCCAGGTGATCTAGAGGTTCCCCCTGGGTGGCAGAGAGATAAGGAGTCAAGTCACACCAAGTGAGGCAGGGTATCCCAATCATATCACAAAAACGGGGGCTCCAAACAAATGAATAAGCTCTTTTCTGAGTGATACCAGTGAGGTGGAGCAAGGCAGAGGCAGAGTGCCAAGATGATGTCCATAGCCTATATTGGTTTCTTCAAGCATTACACTAGAATATTCCTTACCTCAATTACTGAGGTTTTTTTTTTTTGCCGCCTTCATAAATTTGCACCAAGTTAGGCACCTTACTCTTATGCTGTCTCTGCTTGTTGAGCAGAATTATCCTTTATTATAAAATCCTACCATTTGCTATTACGGAGCAGCAAAAAGAACATTCAGCTCTGAATAAGTCGTACGTAAGTTATAATTATCTGAGCCCCCATTTCTTCATTTGCAAAATGGAGTTAGAATATTCAAAAAAGTAAACAAATCCAAATGAAACCGTGGGTCTGAAATTGTTTTTGAAAATGTAAAGCAGTGTATGCTAAAGCACTATCATGGAGCCATAACTTTTATATTTTATTTGTTTAGGTGTCAACAAGAAAACACTTGATAAAAGGAGTGATAAAATCAGCCAAATCCATTTTTCCAAGGCATTAAAAAGATTTGCCTGCTATTATATAGAGCTTTCCCATCTATAGTGTAAAGAGAATAAAAGTTGCATATGCCCTTTGAGCCCAGGGAATAACTTACCAAGAAGTCAAATGTCAGAGAGAGGGACAAGACAACTTGTTCACTGCAAAATACAATTACTTGAGAAATAGGATGATCAATTTCTAGGGAGTCTGAGGGGTCTCTTGAGACACATGGCTATTGGTGCTAAAACTGGGAAAGTCTCAAACAAATTGGTAGACAAGTTCATCACTCTGAGAAGCATGAGGCAGACACTGGAAAGAGCCTGGAAAGAGCCTAGACTGAGAATTGGGTGCCAAATATTCTTCTCTTAGCTGATGTAGTAATTCTGGGCAAGTCACTTAACCTCTGGTGCTTGGCTCCTCTGTGTGCAAAACTGGGGATCTGGACCTAATATCTACCTAAACAATACATATATGACGCATCTACCATATTTCAGATATGAGAGATGCTCCATAGATCTTATGCCACTGAATCCTCCTGACAACATTATGATGTAAGTACTATTATTGCTCCTCACTAGGAGATAAGAACACAGAGTATTAAGAGAGATCAGGAGTCAAGTCACACCAAGTGAGGCAGCGTATCCCAATCATATTGAGCATGGCTTCTTGAGCCTAAGCTCAATTCCCAGCCCCACCACAAGCTGGCTGCTTACTTTGAGCAAGTTCCTTAACCTTTGTGCCTCTGTAATATCTGCACTTCTTTCAGGGTCGTTTGAGAGTGCTTCAAACAGTGCCTGGTACAAATTAGTGGCTCTGCAAGTGCTTGTTAAATAAATAAATAAATAAGCACACCCATACTCTTAAACACTACACAGAGTCCTGCCCATCTCAAAGATCTCCTCCAGGTCTTTACAAGGCTATGATTTTATGAGCGGCCATGTCCCCTTATACACTCAACTCTGTATAAAAGTAGAAAACAGAGACTGCTAAATGCAAAGCATTTCTGTGATAATAAAAAACTAATAGACTACCCTCATTTCCAAACTATAGTCTCAAAGAAAACACTGCTGATTCTCATAGAGTGTCTGTGTGATTGAGAATCTGTGAATTCACTCCTGGGCATCTTTAAAAAGAAAAGAAATCAGCACAACATTTGTGTTGTGCCTTGACATTAAATCTGCAGGCCTTTGCCAATTTGTAAGTCATTCGGAACCTTTAACACCACTTAAGCTTAGAGTTTCTTTGTTGTAATTATTTGACAAGAACAGAGAACTTTTTAGCTCTTCAACCATCATGAAAAAGTTAGCAAGCATGTTTCATCTTTCTGTGAATCATTTGAAGGCATTTTTCTCTACTGTGTTTCTATTATTTAAATGTCATATCTAGGAAAAAGGGTTTGATTTTGATTTCTAATATTCTGGCAAAAATTATCAAATATCTTGTGATGTTAGCTGCTGTGTTAGCAAGTCTTTATGTGCTAGTTTGGGTGAATTATATACCAATACATTACAGTTCATTCAATAAATTTTTACTGAGTATGTACTATGTGCTTGGCACATTTAGTTAATAACCTTCTTAGGAACAGTCAAAGCAGTTTTGAGGATATGCATACTCAGTCTCCTAATCTGCCATTCAGAGAAAAAGAAGAAAGTCTCTGATACTTAATTTTACATCAAACAATTTACAGAGAGCTCCAGGAAGCTGATACCATGATTAATAAAAAAACAGCAAGTTGTTGGCTAAGCCCAGTCCATTAGTAGGATCACCTTACAAGGCTCCTCGCCAGCTACAATCAGACATGGCACAAGGCTGATTTCCTCATTCTGCTTAGGAGAAGTTTCTACTACAGTCTGTAATTGGCAAACCAACCTGAATTACTGTGGTTTACCCAGTACTGTGTGCAGTTTTGAAGATCACTGCTCTTAGGTTTTCCTCCTGTGGCTGTTTGGGTCATACTTTTCTATTGCTGGGGAAAGGAACAGTGGCGACCCATAATTCCTCCAGCTCCTTTGCCCAGCCTAGTTTCAGTGATAGTAGCTGACAATGTAATACTCATTCAGCAGCTGATTATAATTAAAAATATCAGAATAATTAAAGTCCTCAGCTTGACAAGCAGAGCCATAACTTTGCCTTCAGACATTCCTCTCTAATTAGTTAATTAATCCTAATGCAAATTATAAGCAATAATTAGTCAGCCAAGCTTGACATAAAAGTCTGCTGACTTACAGCTAAAAGGCTTTCCGGTTTCTGGTTTGTAGTTTCTAAAGGTGTCTTTTGTCCACTCATGTTTTCTGTATCCACCCTGCTTCGAACTTTCTGCCGACACATAGATACCCAAAGCAATTTGAGCTGGAGAAAACCAGAGCTATAAAAACCTGTATTACCACAGGCATTTTTCAGTTTGACATAATAAATTGCATGCTCAGTATCTGTATTGAATATCAATATGGGGTATATCTTATGCAGGAAAAAAATAAAGTGAGAATGTAAGGAGGAAGCAGGGACATTTTGACCGAAAGCATGGTCTGTGATATGTTTCACATTCATTTGCACTAGATCACTGGGGTGCTTTTTAGCATGTGCCAAGAAATTGAGTCATAATGAAGCATATCTGAAATCTGATATCCCTGTAATAGGAAAGCTAATATTTGATCCAGATTTTCAGTGAATTTAAATAGATCCAAAATCTGTTAAGTGAGATAATTTGAATTATCTTCTGATAAATCTAAACCTGAATATTGTATTTGTTACATATCTCTGCTACTAATGAATAAAATTCCCTCCTTCTATAACTGAGAGAGGTATAAAAGTATAGTCTTACAGAACATTGGATCAATAGTTCTGGACACCTCAGACAACGCTACCATCAGTCAGCCAAAATCTTCACTGTCCAGCAGCCCAAAAAGTCTGTCCTATGGACAAAAGGCAGCCCCTTAAAAAAGGATGTCAGAGTAACAACAAAGCTAGAGATAAATCAACATGGAAACATATCTCCCAAATGCTATCTTTGGCTTTAACTCCTGACTTGCAAAGAGTATTTTGGTATACCGATGGCAAAAATGGCCTAAGTATTTCTGTCCCTATATCGGTGCCTCTTGCAATGTAACTGTGTAGATCTACCCATTAGGACGTTGAATTTATTTCTCCAGTGCTTCAATTTAGGCTTTTTTTTGTGACTTGATTTGGCCAAAAGGATGAGGTGTAAGTGACAGGTGTCAGATACAAGCAAGGTCTAAAGATAATCTTGCATACTTCTGCATTATCTCTTGAGACCCTGAGTCTATATGGGATAAACTGAGGTTAGCCTACTGGTGGATAAAGGAGAGTAGAATGGATTCAAATCACCCTCCTAGGGCCATCTTAGACCAGGTGAGTCATTACCTGATTGAAGATAAATGAGAAAAACAGCAAAAATCAACCAAGTCAACTGAGACTAACAGATCCACCCAACTAATCTATAAACACATGAGCTAAATAAATTATTTTCAATGTAAACCACTAAGTTTTTGGATTATTACACAGTGATAACTAACTGACATAAACAGAGTAGCTTAGCTCTGTGCCCTCTACCCTAATGGAGCAGAAGAAGGGACCCTTACCTTCCCATATGTATAAAATCTCCAGGTATTCTTTTATGTGTTCATTTTTCATTTCTCCCCTTAATTATAGGGGGAAGAAAAAAGGAAGTAATATAGAGTATTTCCATCTCTTTGTTATTTGAGCATTCTTTCCTATAACTTCTCTGCTTACTTCCCCTCCACTTAAAAAATTGCTCAAGGCTCTTTCAACCTAAACAAAAATCTTCCCTTAATACTACTCCAATGCACCCCAACTCATTCCTCCCAATTACAACCATAACTTTTTCTCTTCCATAACTGATAAGCTTCTAAAAGAAGCATTCATATCCATTTCTCTACTTCCTCAGCTTCTTTTGCCTTCCAAGCCACTGTAACCTGGGTCCTACCTCCAGCGCTCTACTGAAACTCTTTTCAGTAGGATTACAAATGACTTTCTAATTGTGAAACCCAATGTAATTCTCCTTTCCCATACTTTTCTTTTTTTTATCTTTTATTTATTTATTTGACAGAGAGAGAGATCACAAGTAGGCAGAGAGGCAGGCAGAGAGAGAGAAGGAAGCAGGCTCCCCACCTAGCAGGGAGCCCGATGCAGGGCTTGATCCCAGGACCCTGAGATCATGACCTGAGCCAAAGGCAGAGGCTTAACCCACTGAGCCACCCAGGTGCCCCAAGTCCTATCCTTTTCTTAATGTTAATTTTTACTGAAGTGTTACATAAGTATTCTCTCTTTCCTTCCCACTCTGTCTCTCCCTCCCTTTCTCTCTAAAATATAATACAGGCTACTCTTTCAATCTCAAGATGCTTAAATCAATCATATATGCAAAATCCTTTTTGCCATGTAAGCTAACACATTCATAGATTCCAGGGATTAGGCTATGGCTATACCTTTAGGGAGCCATTATTATCTAGCACACTATGTAACCATTACCCAAACAGAACCTAAAAAGAACTCTTATATACTCTTCCAGTCACACCTACCCACTATGGGTAACCAACATCCTAATTTCTAATCCCGTAGATTAGATTAGCCTATTTTAAATCTTATATAAATAAAATAATGGTGGATATACTTTTTGTGTTTGGCTTCTTTTGGTCAACATTGTGAGATTTATGTTTGTGTTTATTACAATATAATATTCCACTGTATAAATATACCACAAGTCATTTGTAACCATACTGCTATTGATGGACTTTTGAACCATTTCCAATTCTTAGATATACAAGAGGTGCTGCCATAGATATCCAAACATCTCTTGTATCACATATAAATATATTTTTTTTCATCTTTAGCAGATACAGTTTTCCAAAGGATATGTATCAAAATTCTAGCTGCTCCCCCAAATTTTAATACTTGGTATTTTCTGCCCTTTCACTATCCCATTATTTTGGTTACCCTCTAGTATTTGACACTTTCGACTTCTGGAAAAACTCTCCTCCCTTAACTTCCAGGACATCACTCTCTCATCAGACTCTCCATTATCTTTCAGAATATTCTTCCTTAGTTTGCATGGTTAGATCCTCCTATCTTGTATATCTCCACCCACCTTTATTTTTTCCTTTCAGTCACTTCCCTTAAATCAATTGTTTAATGTTACTGTCCAATTTCCATAATAGGGTAATACAAGGCCCTTCACAATTTGGTTTGACTTCTTGCTCCAGCCCACGTGAAGCAAAGGATGGCTGTCCATCAACACTCTTTCTGCTCTTCACTCAAGATACATACTAAAATATATTTTGAAGTCTCCCTTCAGTTAAATGAAGCATTTGAATGAGTTATACACAACAAAATATGGGCAGAGGTGATTTCTGGCATTTTGCAGCTTAACATCCCCTTCCTGAATTCCCCCTGCTCCATCTTCTGTTTTCTTTCTCCTCCCAGAAAATCTTAGAAACCTTATGTTAAGGATGGTAGTACCAAAAGATGAAAGGATGCAGATTCAAAAGATCTGAATCAGTGTGTGGGTGAGAGTAAGCTGGCATACACTGGATGTGATATGAATGAGAAAGATGCTATAAAAGTGTTAAGTACTGGAATTTGTGGGTTGTTTATTATAGTGGTTAACCTATTGTGACAACTGGTAAACTGGAAAATTGATAATTTATGACATTGATAAAAACTGGTGGCTTGAAGTAGGATGCTGCAAAACCCAATACCTCAAGTGTATGAAATGTATGGAAAAAAAAGATATAATGAACTGTTGATCTATATTATGCAGTGGTGAACTGTTCGGTCAAACAATCACTTGAAGTAATATGAGAAGAAGACCATGTGCCTGGTGAGCTGGCAACTCTTCAGGGGGGTGAGTGGAAGGAAACAGTAATGGTGTCTATTGGCTACTATCGGTTGTGTTTGGCAAAGTTTTTCGAGAAAGTGATAAGCTCATGAGAAATTTGTCCCAAAACAGAGAATGAAATTCAGTATTTTCAAGCTTCAGACAAAGTGACTTTTTCTAGACCCCAAGAAGTATAAAAGATTGATAGACAAGTAAAGACCCCTATATCCAACCTTGGACAAAGCCAGATACTTTCAAGGTAACCGCCATTAAACTGAGAGAAAAGAGATGCATGGGAGTAAAGAAGCAAATAAAACATATTTGGGGATAATGTCTGGAAAATAAATCTGGGTATGATTTTTACCACATGAAACTGGAAAAAAATAGATCAGAGGTCTATTAATAAACTGCATTGTCAAAGATTAACCAATTAACCCAGATTTTAAAAGTCACTGCTCAAGATTTAAACTAGTCTTTTGGCCCTCCAAATTTTCAGAAATGGAATATGTCTAAAATATGCATAGCTCCAAGGAAGAAAGACTCCACACCACCCACCCACTTCATACACATGCATAGAAGATAATAAAGCAAAACTTTACCCTAGAGGGCAGAGCCACTGAGAAAAATGGGAAGAAGTTCCTTCCAGAAATCTCATCAGGTAACTTCTTCTCCTATAGGGAAAAGAAATTTCCCAGGATTCCAAGTGCTAGGACAAACGAATGACTGTTGTGTTGTTCCTTTTCCTGAATGGCAGTTTGTAGTAGTTACTATGATGCACCTCCTGGATCCCTCTCAAGGACTAAAGGATTTGATTCCCTAATTGCTTGGAGTGCCAAATATAGCCCTCAGATAACACCTTTTTTTTTTAGATTTATTTATTTATTTTAGAGAGAGAAAGAGGGAGGGAGGAGGAGGGGCAGAGAGAGAGAGAATCTCAAGCAGACACCCTGCTGAGGGCAGAGTTGGACTTGGGGCTGGATCATGACCCTGAGATCATGACCTGAGCAGAAACCAAGAGTTAGATGCTTAATCAACTGCACCACCAAGAACCCACAGACAACACCTGTTATTGTCTCAGCAGAAGAGAATTACTTCACACTTTGTCTAAGGTCATGACCCTTTCCAGAGATATCCAAATCCAGTAACTGATCAACCTGAAGTATAAAGGTCCAGCCTCCTTGCCCTACCTTGGGGCAATCCTGAAGGGCCACCCCAGCTACATCATGCAATTGGCAGAGGAATGAGTTAAGACTATTTGCTTCTTTCCCTTCCCTTCCTCAGGTGGGGCTCACAACAACACTTCCTGACAAACCTCCTGCATGCAATCTTGGTCTGAGTCTGCTTTCCAGGTAGCCAGCCTGAGACAGATGTAGTCCAATCAACCTATCCCCACTCCTCCATTTCATACTAAGTGGAGAAGGGGTGTGGATAATTGCCTTTTTGCTCTTATCCTGATTGGATGTCTGGAAGTTCTGAATGCCAAGATACAAGCAGTGACTGATGGGACTTTGGTCTGCAGGAAGCAAATGGGAACCTGCTGAGCAGTAGGGCAAGATGTGGCAGAGAATGCCAATGTTCACCCATATCTATGCTTCCACTGAGAGAGTAGTAAAGGTCCCCAAATGAATTCCACCAATTCCAAAATCTCTTAGAGACTTTGGCATTACAACAATATTTACTTTAAAAGCTAACTTCCTCTTATGGCACCATCTCTCACTTCTTCCTTAATCAATCAATAATCGAATTAGATCATTAATGTGGTTGCTGCCTGCCTGCATGTCTTCACTGCTGCTGTTGCAGAGAAGGGGGCTGGCATCCGCTGGGAAACTAGAGATAGCTGAGAAAAAGGAGGTCTTGGCCTTTCCCTTTCAAAGAGTACATCTGACTATGAAAGTGATCATCTTTCCCCTCCATCTCCCCAAATGGAAAAAGTGCCCCCTCACATCTAGGTGGCTACAATGACCACCAAAGCCTAAATTTGGGGTCAGAGAAATCGGTCTGTTAAGAATCTCCATCTCCAGGTGATACAACATTTCCACTAGCACAAACTCAGTTTGTGGGGAAAAAAATTAACCACCTCTTAAAAGGCTCCTGCTTCCCACTTCTGCCTCCAGCATGCATTTATTCTTATCATCCTCTTCATCCAATAGTATTCATTAAATGGCCACATTTGCATGGCACCGTACCTGTGATTTTCCATTTCTCTCCAAGGATGATTTCCTGGTTTAGAAGTTTTAATGGCCACTCCTTTGAAAATGTCTTAAGAGGGTTTTGACTGTAATTCCTTTTCTCCTAGCTCTTATTTAATAGGTACCAATGCCTATCTTTTGCCTGGGGTATTGGGCTAGAGAGAAGAAGATTCATTAACCATGGTGAGTTATGGATTTCAATGCCCTGGCTACTTCATTTCTTATATCCAAGTAGATCATTTCCTCCCTAGTCTTCCTGAGCCCAAGGATGCATATATTGTAAGTAGCCTTAATCTGCTTCATTAGAACTTTTTTTTTTAACTTTACAAGGATGATACCACCAATATTACCATATTACTTCTGGTGATATGCATGGCAGTATTATCATACATTCATACTGGCTGGCAGTAATAGTAGTCACTTAGTTGTGGTCATAAAAGAAAGAAAACCATATAATTTTAAAGCTTGGAGATACTGAAATTAATCCCACTTTCAGATATAGAAACCTAGATCCAGAGAGGTGAAGCACCTTGCCTGAGGTTACACATTAGTGGCTAGTGACTGACAAAGTGTCAAATCATAGGTCTCAAGATTCATAACCTGTGTACTCCCCCAATGCACCCTTTTAATATTAAAGTAGAGTGGTTCTGATGTCGAGAAAGGCTCCAAGGTGTTTTGGAGTCAGAAACACATAGTGGCACTACCCATGGTTATTATATAGCATATTACAAGAAAGAAAATGTGTGGTTAGTACACCCTGGATACATTTCAGATGGACAATTCTCCCTTCTGATCCCTCTTTACATTTCAGTGGATAATCTTACTTGGCCTTATGCCCTGGAATACTAGCAGATTTCTGTGAGACCAGCCATATCTTCTCTTGGAGGAAAAGTGTCTCCCCATCCCCACTGTCTTCTCCAGCTTTTGACACCAACTAAACTACTCTTAAGAAGCAAGTATGCACCTGTATCTGTGAAAAATAATAACTTCTGGTTCAGTGACCATAACTTTGGCTTAGATTTAGCCATGATGAAAACTGTAAAGTAGGTGGAGTTTATTTTTTGTCTATTCCCTGGAGCACTGGTTCCCAACCAGGTCGATTTTGCCCCTTCCTCATAAGGCTAATCTTTGGTAATGTGTGGAGACATTTTCTATTGTACCAACTGAGGGGGTGTTATGGGCATCCAATGGGTAAAGGCAAAGAATGCAGCTGAACATCCTATAGTACACAGTATAGCCCCTACAACAAAAAGTCACCCAGTCAAAACGTTAATGTGTTAAGGTTGAAGAACCTGCCTTAGAGTATTCTCTCCCCCTCCCAGACCCCTGACATTATGAGCTACTGACCTACCATTCTTTGGGGACTTGGCTCTCAGCTATCACAATAAGAAGTTGTATCTTCCTCTCTAAATCTCTCTTATTAGTAGAAGACTTAGTAAGCCCACAGATGAAAGAGTTCTGCACTAGGAAACAGGTTTCCTGGTTTCAAAAATTTCCAGTAATATAATCATCTACAATATAGGGATAATAATTTCTTCTTACTTCACCGGGTTGGTATAAAAATAATAAAACAAGAAAGTGTTGAAATGCTTTGTTAACTCTAAAGTGCTACACAAATGTGTGCCATTGTCAAGGTAAGTAGTAATTAACAATATAGGGATGGGTTTCTGATCATATCTTTTTTAGATACCAGGACATCAGGTACTTCTGATTCAGAAGCTTGTCCATCTTTCTAATTCCTCAATAGAGGTGGCAAATTTTTTCCCATGTTCAACACCAGTTCTATCCATGTTGTTTTTAAATCCTCTGTGGTACATGAAAAAGTGCTCTAAGTACTATTCAGATGGTAGATACTTAATAAATTATTGACATGAATTATACTATATAGCCATAGTTCCATACATAGCTACAAGGACATAGACTTTTTCACCTCTTCTAATTCATAAAATCTCTCCATGATTTTATAGAGCTTTCTTTTCCTGTCATTACAACAGAAATTGGTCAATGAGTCCAAGAGAGTCCATTTACTGAAGTTATTTGATTTCACATTTATGATATACCAGACATTGTGTTAGAGACTGAAGGTGTGAATAACAACAAAAGTTAACATGTATTCCAGTCCATCCCTGTGTCAGTCATGGCGGTAGGCAACTCACCACCTAATCCCTAGCATTCCAGAAGTCTTTGAAGTAGGCAATTGTTCCCATTTGATAAATGAGGCAACCAAGATTTAGACAGTTTATGTGATTTATCTAAACTGCCCAGCTAATAAGCATAAGTACTAGAACTGAGACTCAAACTCATGTCTATCTGGTGGAAGAGAGCACGTTCTGTCCTACCCATGGATCCCAGCAGCCTCCTGTAGTATACTTGTGTTTGTTTTTTTAAAGAGTTTATTTTTAAGTAATCTCCACACCCAACTTGGGACTCAAACTCACAACTCAGAGATCAAGAGTCCCATGCTCCACCCACTGAGCCAGCCAGACGGCCCCCTGTAGTTCTAGGTGTGTGCTGGAAATTTACATCACAACACCTACAACCCAGGTACTGTGATAACGGCCACAATACTCCACACCAATGGGGGTGCTTGCATCTCTCTCAGGTCAACTCCAACCAGAACATACCATTAGTGTGAATGAGTAACAAGTGCTTAATCTTTCTTCCAAGTGCTTAAATCTTTCTCTTTCCTTGACTGTTTAAATTTGTTCACAAAATAAGAGTTCAGTGGCTCATCCATGGATTTTGCTAATATAAATTGTCCCAAACACTAAGGTGATGAGGCCTAAATTAGTGATTCTGAGGATTTATGTTTCCATTCCAAATGAGTGAAACCTGACTCAAACAAGTCTTTGTTATCCTACCTATTGAGTTCAATTCAATTACATTCAGTGGACACTTGCTGAATCACGACTGTGTGTGCCTAGTGCTGTGGGAAAAAACAATGGAGTGACATGATGACTGTCCTCAAGGAGTTTACTGTGAGAGGGATGAGTCAATGGGAGTATAATTAAAGCCAGCTGATACCTCACATACTAAACTCCACATGATCTACTTTATTCATCAATGCATACTCTCCTTCTCTTTTGAGGAAAACACACCGATTCAATGTGACCAATGTACAATATGGAACAAGTGGCATAGTGGAAAAACTAGTGCTGGCATGTGTGATCGGAGAGGCTTCAAGAAAGAGTTTGAGTTGATTTAGGACTGAACCTGAAGTAGGTGCAACATTTATATTATCTTCTAGGAATGTGTTTTGAGACAGAACCTGGTGAGGTTCAATCGAGAATCAATAATCAGCTACTATATTGTTATGGGCAACAGGTGTTTTTTAAAAAGATATTGTATGCTTTCTCTGAGATAATAATCTAAAAATACTAACCCAATGACATAGTTTCAATCAAAAGTAAGGGAAAACAATTAAAATTAAAAAAGTAATCTCACATCCTTTTGCTGCATAAAAATACCTCCCTTTATTAAAGGAAGAAGCTACTTTATCATATAAAGAGGATATGTGGGAAAGCACAAGAGATGGCGGAAACATGATGCCTCTTAAATCTTCTGCTTGGGTCTGGCATTCTGTCACTTCTCACATTCCACTGGCCCAGCAAATTATTTGGCCAACTGACAATGAAGTAGGGAAGTAAATGCTCCAATAAGAAGACATTTTATGGCAATGAGCAGGAATGCTTAATACTCTAATGGGGAAGAGATAAAAAAAAAAAAAGTTGGAAAAATCGTGGCTCCTGGGTGGCTCATTCGGCTTGGCATCCAACTCTTGATTTTGGCTCAGGTCATGATCTTAGGGTTGTGAGATGGAGCCCTGTACCTGTCTCCATGCTAGGCATGGAGCTTGCTTGAGATTCTCTCTCTTCCACTTCCTCTGCTCCTCCCCCCTCAAAAAAGTTGAAAAAATAATACAATCTGCTGCAATAAATACACATATTTGGTAACTCATTGATTTTTTTTAATTCCAAAACACATTTTAATTGATTTTTGTTACAGTTAATTGGAAAACTAGTAGATCATCTTCTAAGTAACTGAATAGACTGTGTTTGAAGTATGGCAGAGGCAGTAAAAGATAAGAAACAAAGAATACAAGTATATATAAAACCCTGTTGTAGACCTACAACATGGCTCACCAAAGTTATGTTTAATTTAGAGAGGCTTGATAATTAGATTTTCTTGACTTTAGTCACCACAGAGAAAACCTCCTCATAGTGGAGTCTAAGGCTTTCAAACCTAATATTCTAGCCACTTGAAAAGAATCATTCATTTAAATATAGTCTTGAAATGTTTAATAAATATTCAGGTTTATATTAGGAAATACACATACAAAACCTTCCTATCTCCACATTTCATGGGCTTTTTCCTCTTATGGTTATTCACGGACAATTTAGATCTGCAAGTTTTAACCATTTAACTTCCTGAGAAAGGAAACAACAAAAGCAAATGTGCCCCCAACTCACGTAAGGAAGTAGTTATTTCAGGTTAATTATTATCAAGAACTATGCAAGACTAAAAATGCAATTAAACATTAGCCTGTAAGATATTTAACAGTGGGGTTCTACAATAAAAACAGAATATTGTTCTTTCTAGTTTTTTTTTTCTAAATGATCCCAAACTACACATGCGAATGAAGCTAATATCTAAATAATTAAATGATAATGTCATTATTATTCAATGTAGGAATACACTTGAGAATCAAATTGAATCAGTTTTTTTTTCCCCTTGTGGCACAATAACAATTCATGTTCAACCTTACTTAATATATTCCTTGGTTAAAAGAAAAATCAGTCTGTATACTCACTGGCTTCTAGGAAAGCGAACTGGGCCTATGTAACTGTGACTATGTAACCTAAAATTGGTCTGCTCATAAGAACACATTCAATGTGTTACCTCTCCCAGAAGTGCTTATATCTTCAGTCAGCCTCCACTGTGCACTGAAAAGCTCCATTCCCTTTGAACATTCATACAGCACACACTAAGGGACAGGCTTAGTTCAAAGCACATTCCACGTATGAACTTATTTAATATTCACAACAACTCTGCGAAAGAGACTCTTATTATTCATATTCTACAAATGAGGAAACCAAGTCACAGACTGGATGTTTACCTCTCCTAGGATGAACCCAGGCATTCTGATTTGAAAACCTGTGTTCTTACGACTGGAGCTACATAAGAGGAAGATTCTCAAATGCCTAATCATTGCCTTCAAATCCTCCAATTATTAGTTGGTTGAGAAATTTCTTTTTTTTTTTTTTTTTAACATTTCTAAATGTCATCTTGCAACATTAAAACCCACAGAAAGATGCGATGAATTTTTTAACAGAATCCATGAACACTAATGGGAAGAAGTGCCCTGACAAGGGATAGGGAAATGAATTTAAGTTGTTTTCACATACCCTGTGTCCAGGGACCCCTGAATCTCTCTCATCTGTTTCCCATGGCTGACACTAAAGAGATTACTTATCCAGGTTCACCAATACTTTTCCATTTGTTTTGTTTTATTTCTTTGATACCAAATTTCCACATTCATGATTGTGAAATAAGTCAAATCCTGAAAGGACCTGTTATAACCCCTATCTTTGATGTTTTTCCTATTTGTTGCTACCAAGACTAGTCATGGTAGAAAAACAACACAGATGTACAGGTTTAAGTCTTGGGATTTTTTAAGATTTATTTATTTATCTGAGAGAGAGAGAGCATGTGGGGTGGTGGTGAAGAGCAGAGGGAGAGAGAGAGAGAAAAAAAATCTCAAGCAGACTCTTTGTTGAGCATGGAGCCCAACATGGGGCTCAATCTCAGGACTCTCAGATCATGACATGACATGAGTCAAAATCAAGAGTTGGACATTTAACCAACTGAGCCACCCAGGCACCCCAAGCTCTAGGACTTTAAAATAAGAAAGGCCCACAAAAAATCTGCCAAAAAATTGGGGAAGTTTTAAAAATCGGTCTTAAAATATATGTAAGCCTGTCAATAAATCAGGTAAGATACACATAAATCTATACCTAAATATTTTATTCTTTTTATGTAATCATAAATAGCATTCCTTAAAAAAAAAAGATTTATTTTATTTGAGAGAGAAAGAGCAAGGGGGACATGCAAAGGGAGAGAGAGAATCTTGAAGCAGACTCCTCACTGAGCAAGGAGCCTGACATGCAGCTGGATCCCAGGACCCTGAGATCATGACCTAAGCTAAAATCAAGAGTTGGATGCTTAACCAACTGAGCCACCCAGGTGTCCCTTAATCACATTATTTTCTTAATTTCTTTTAGTAATAGTTTATTGTTACCATATAAAAACACAACTGATTTTTAGATTTTGATTTTGTATCCTGCCATTTTACTGAATTGGTTTATTAGTTATAACAGGTTTTTTGTGAAGTCCTTTTGTGAAGTTTTCTATATATAATATATCATCTGCAAATAGAAAAACTTTTAATTCTTCCTTTCTGATTTGGAAGACTTTATTTCTTTTTCTTTTCTTTTTTTTTTTTTTTAGATTTTATTTCTTTATTTGACACAGATAGAGAGATTACAAGTAGGCAGAGAGGAAGGCAGAGAGAGGGAGAGGAGGAAGCAGGCTCCCTGCTGAGCAGAGAGCCCGATGCGGGCCTTGATCCCAGGACGCTGAGATCATGACCTGAGCCGAAAGCAGAGGCTTTAACCCACTGAGCCACCCAGGCGCCCTCTTTTTCTTGTCTAATTGCTCTGGCTAGGACTTCCAGTGGTATGTTTAATAAAAGTGGTAAGAGTGGGCACCCTTGTCTTATTCCTGATCTTAGAAGAAAAGCTTAGAGTTTTTTACTGTCAAATTTGACATGAGCTGTGGCTTGTTATATACGGCCTTTATTATGTTGAGGCACATTCCCTCCATACCCAGTTTGTTGAGAGTTTTTAACATAAAAAGATGTTCAATTTTGTCAAATGCTGTTTTGCATAATAACAAAACTAAGTAAAACTATCTTATGTGCATTTTAGAATAAAACAGGTTATATATGAATAAAATATAATATTAAATATCAACCAGAAGACAGAAGTTTCTAGAATGGTGAGCTAAGTTATTAAGATCATCCCTTCACCCCCTCTTCCAAAGAAATAACTAAGTATGATGGTAAAAAGGAATAATATATTTTTTATTCATCTTAAAACATCAAAGGACGGACAAGTTATAGAGAATTAATAGGTCAAAATCTAAGTAAAATCCCCAACTCAAAGAGTTAAGTGAAGCCGCTCTTGACATAAGGCATTTGCCGAATTTGGTAAACTGACTTTCTAGTCTGTCTGCAAACACAAAGTGGTCAAAAGCCAGGATCTGTCCAAAGTGGGGAGACTAATAAGAGATTTTCCCACTCAGAGAGCTGGGACTTCATAGGGCTACACCCTCCGTGTAAGGATGAACAAGAAATAGAGCTCTCTTACCTCTTGGTTAGATTACCTCTTTGGTAAAATTGTTTTATCTCTATTTGGGAGAGGGTAGTCATATCTATGAGTAATGACAAGCCTGCTTTCAGTAGGAGCTGCAATACAAAATTTCACTGCACCCTCCTCAAAAGAAGACATAAAGAGAAACCTAACACCATGAAATTAGTTTATTAGGTACCTGACAGAAGATAATGGAAACTCCCTGGTAGAATGTAACTCTTAATTTTAATGCTGAAAGAATTCTCATGAATAATGTTATAGGAAAATTTAGATGCACATAGTAAAAATAATAGCATATCAAAAAGGCTGCATGAGCAAAAAATAGCAGTAATGAGAGAAAACAGGCCCCTCAAAATATTAAATGTTAGAATGATTGAAATGAGACCTTGGGATTATCAGACATGATTATAAATAATTATGTTTACTGTGTTTAAAGAAATATAACATAACTTGATGGGAACAGGGAACAAAATAGGAACAAAATATCTGATGGGAAACAAAAGCTTCTGTTAAAAAATACAACAGACGTGGAAAAGAATGAAATCAAGAAATAAAAAATAAAATAATGTAACTTAAAATTCAAAAATGAGTTTAACCATAGGCCAGACATAACTGAAGAGAAAATCATGTAGCTGGAGGACAAGTTGAAAATAATTACCCAGAATGTGGAAGAGAAGGGAAAAATAAAAATTAAGTTAAGGGACATAGAGAATGTATGGAATGGAAATATCTGACATTAATTTAACTGGATTCTAGAGGGAGATGAGGGAGAACAGGTGGTGGAGGCCATGTCCAAAGAGACAATACCAGAGAATTTCCCAGATACAATGATAGAGACTGATCCATAGATTCAAGCATGTCTGAAACAAGATAAATTTAAAAATAAATCTACACCGATCTATATTATCAAACTGAAAAACACACAAAAAGATAAAAATAAGTGTTAAGTATCAATTGACAACAATAAAAAAAATTGCCTTAAAAGGGGTGACAGATTGACAGGTCTGTAAAATAACAAATGGTTACAGCAGTCAGTAGAATGGCATTCATAATGTGCTTAAAGAAATAACTGCAAACTCCAAATCCTATACCTACCAAAAACACCTTTTAAAAATGAGAGAGAATTAAAGATATTTTCAGATGGCTCCTCTCCAACAAAAAATGACAGAGAATTTAGACCCAGAAAACCACAGTAAAGGAACCTAACAGACAAAAGAAAGTAGCAGAGGAAAAGTGATCATAAAAGAATGGTGTGTGATAATAAATAAATAGCAAAAATGGGAATAATTCTAAGGAAATACTTATTAAATAAAACAATTATAATGTCTTGGAGCTTCAAAATGCCAACAGAGAAGTAAAATACATAACAGTACTAACCTAAGCCAGGAGAGGCATAAAGGAAGTTAAATGTTTTCAGGACCTTGTATTGTCAGGATAGAAGGTGAAGGCAATGATTAACTTTTGACTTTGACAAGTTAAAAATGCATGTTGTAATTTCCAGAATAAGCACTAAAAGAAGTGTAATTTATAAACCAGTAAAAGGAAAAAATTGAAAGTTCCAACACAAAAGAACAAAAGAAAAAAAAGGAAAGAAAAATATAGAATGGGCAGTAGAGACAGCACAAATAAACTGTAGTTAGAAACCCAAATATATTAAAAAGCATTAGTAATAATATTAAGTAAAGTAGGCTAACTGCTTTAGTTAAGACAAAACATACGGCTCAATTAACATAAATATATTTGCACATCTAACACAAATGTATACAGAAAGTTTGAAAGGTAAACCGTGCAACTAATACGCAAAAGAAAGTTGTAGCTATATTAGTATCAAGCAAAATATACTCTGCATTCTTAAAGGGAAAAAGATCAGTCACAACATAATAAAAAAACATCGTTCATTTCATTAGGAAGCTATCATTTTTAATTTGGTTACATATAAAAATATAACCAGAATACACACAAAGTAAAAAATATTAGGACTACAGGTTGAAATAGGAAAATTCGGAAGATTTTTAAATGCTTATCATTTGAAAGACCAAGCCAACAAAAAAGTGGGTAGAGATCTAGAACATCAAAATGAACAAATGTGAACTAAAGATATACATGAAATTCTACACCCAAAACTGGAGAAAACATTATTTTCTAGCATATATGAAACATTTATAACATTGTACTCTCCTGGGCCATTAAGCTTAATCCAAAAAATTTCAAAACACTAAAATCATACATTGCATTATCTTCCACCACAGTGCAATTAAATCACAAATTAATGATAGATAATAACCACAAAACCCTGTGTTTGAAAATTAATAAACACACTTCTAAACAACCCATATATCAAAGGAGAAAACATAATGTAAAGTAGAATCTATTTTGAAATGAATGGTAACGAAATTACTACATATCCAAACTTGTGAGATACAGCAAAGATGACATTAAAAAGAAAATTATAGCATTTAATGCACATATTAGAAAGGAAGAAAATCTAAAAATTAATGAGATAATAAATATCCACAAGGTATAAGAAAAGAACAGGAGAAAAAGAAGGTAGGATAAATAATGAAGATAAAAACAAAAATTAGGAAGATTAAGAATGAAAAGCATTCAACAGAGATTATCAATAAAGCTAAAAACTGGTTTTTCAAAGGTCTAATAAAAATTCCCAAACCACTGGCAACACTAATTGTGAAAAATAGAAAGTCGCAAATAATCAATACCAAGATTTAAAAGTGAGACACAGTAAGAAACTTCAGACATTTAATAGTCAATACAGAATAGTATAAATAATGCCAGTAATTTTGAAAATTTAAACTCAAGGACAAATTCCTAGAAAATATATTTTAATAAATATTTCTATTTAAGAAAACATAAAAAAAACTTAAATAGCCAATACTGATTAAAGTAAATGAAGCAGTAGACATTTGTCATTTTTTAAATTTTGATTTTTATGGACTATTCACAACTCATTTTTAAACAAACTCTACT
This sequence comes from Ailurus styani, assembly GCA_002007465.1. NCBI lineage: Eukaryota > Metazoa > Chordata > Mammalia > Carnivora > Ailuridae > Ailurus > Ailurus styani. Next base: position 1,053,046 of record LNAC01000495.1, on the reverse strand, counting down.
TACATGATGATGATATTATGTAAGGGCTATGATATCAGGAATACACTAAGGTGATCCCTACTTTGACACTGTAGAACAGTTATATACTATAATATTCTGAAGTAGCTTCCTCCTGAACTAAAATTAATTTTCAACGTGAAATATTATTTCCTATACTATTTACTAAAACAGGACTCTTATCTCTGATTTACATCCTGGAAGACATTTTCAAAATAACTACTTCCTTCTACCTGGAAGTAAGTCTCATCTCTGAGTTACTTAAGGGAAATCAGTCCAATACCATTACGGTACCTCTTTCTCAACAGTATTAATGGACCTCCTTTTACTGATCTCACACTCAGAAATAATCTTCCACCTTTAAACTTTTACATGCTACTTTACAACTCTTATTATTTATAACAGGGCTTGGAAAAATTTTTCTGTACAATGTCAGATAGCAAATATTTTCAATTTTCCAGGTCTCTGTTAAAACTACTCAACTTTGCCATTTTAGTCAATTGTAGCCATTAACAATATGTAAATAGGTGTAGCTGAATTCCAATAAAACCTCACGTCTAAAAAGGCAGACAGCAGTATTTGTCCCATGGTTTTGCCAACCCCTGATTTAACTAATGTTTTGAGCTATAATTACTTATCTAATATTAGATTATGGTTTCAATCAAGTCAAGTAATATGTTTTGTTAATTCTAAAAAATTATAGTGAACACCTTTTGAACACTTGCTTTTGCCAGACACAATACTAAGTTCTTCACATGCATTTATTTATTTAATTCTCAGAACAATTTTGAGAGCTAGGTGCATTATACCAATTTCTCAGTTAAGAAGACTGAGGCACAAAGAGACACAAAGAAGTTAAGCAGAGCCAATTAAGCCAATGCCAGGATTGAGCCCAGATTTGTCAACCTTAAAACTCAGTTCCTGTTTACTACACTAAGCTACTAAGCTACTTTCTTGTGTGTGTGTGTGTGTGTGTGTGTGTGTATTCCAAAGAATTTTTCAATAAATAATGAATGAATAAAAGAATTTTGATTCAAATTATCTCTTAAAAACTACATACACACAAACAGAACTGCAATACACAATGTAATATTCAATTACATATATTGTATAATTCTTTTATTATGTCACTACTTGAAACCAGGACTACTCTGCCCTAGTTATTTAAAACAGGAAATAAATAAATAAATAGATAGATAAATAAATAAATAAAAATAGGAAGGGGGCTTAGAGATGAATTAGGATATTGACCTAGAAGGTGCACAGAGGAAGCCTTCTGTGAATAGAGAAGGGTCCACCTATTCCAAAAACACAGTACCCAAGATTTACAGGAGCCACAAGTCCCCATCCAGGCCAATGGTTAGAAAAAGACCTCTCAGATGAGAGGAGTCAGCCAAAGAAATGGAGAACAAACAGTAAGTAGTAGTCTTCCAGTCACAGAAGGATGAGTATCAGCTACCTATTCTTTAGAAGCAGAACTAGAAAAGAGAGAAGTCAGATTCTTTCTTTGGGTCGCAGGATACAAAATCAATGTACAGAAATCTGTTGCATTTCCATGCACCAATAATGAAACAGCAGAAAAAGAAATCAAGGAATTGATCCCATTCACAACTGCACCAAAACCTGTAAGATACCTAGGAATAAACCTTACCAAAGAGCTAAAAGATCTGTACTCTGAAAACTATACAACACTTAAGAAAGAAATTGAACTTCACTTAATTTTTTTATTATTGTGTTCAGTTAGCCAACAATTTTTTATTATGTTCAGTTAGCCAACATACAGTACATTATTAGTTTTTGATGTAGCGTTCAACAATTCATTAGTTGCGTGTAACACCCAGTGCTCCTCACAACATATGCCCTCCGAAAGAAAGAAAGAAAGAGAAGAGAAGAGAAAAGAAAAGAAAAGAAAAGAAAAGAAAAGAAAGAAGGCAGGCAGGCAGGAAGGAAGAAAGAAAAAGAAAGAAAGAAAGAAAGAAAGAAAGAAAGAAAGAAAGAAAGAAAGAAAGAAAGGAGAGAGAGGGAGGGAGGGAGGGAGGGAGGGAGAGAGAGAGAGAGAGAGAGAGAGAGAGAGAAAGAAAGAAAGAAAGAAAGAAAGAAAGAAAGAAAGAAAGAAAGAAAGAAAGAAAGACTGAGGAGGACACAAAGAAATGGAGATGCATTCCATGCTTATGACTGAACGAACAAACATTGTTAAAATGTTTATGCTACCCAAAGTAATCTACACATTTAATGCAATCCCTATCAAAATACCACCAGCATTTTTCACAGAGCTAGAACAAACAATCATAAAGTCTGTATGGAATCACAAAAGATCTGAATAACCAAAGCAATCCTGAAAAAGAAAAACAAACTGGAGGCATCACAATTCCGGACTTCAAGCTGTATTTACAAAGCTGTAGTTGCCAAGACAGTATGATACCGGCACAAAAACAGACACATAGATCCGTGGAACAGAACAGAAAACCCAGATGGACCCATAACTCTATGGTCAACTAATCTCTGACAAAGCAGGAAAGAATATCCAATGGAAAAAAGACAGTCTCTTCAATAAATGGTGTTGGGAAAACTGGACAGCAACATACAGAAGAATGAAACTGGACCACTTTCTTACACCACACACAAAGATAAATTCAAAATGCATGAAAGACTTAAATGTGAGACAGGAAACCATCAAAGTCTTAGAGGAGAATAAGGCAGCAACCTCTTTGGCATTGGTGGCAGCAAATACTTCCTAAACACATCTCCAGAGGCAAGAAAAACAAAAGCAAAAGAGAATTATTGGGACTTAATCAAGATAAAAAGCTTCTGCACAGCAAAGGGAACAATCAACAAAACTAAAAGGCAGCCTACATAATGGGAGAAGATATCTGCACATGACATATCTGGTTAAAGGGCTAGTACCCAAAATCTATGAAGAACTTACCAAACTCAACACCCAAAACAAGTAATCCAGTTAAGAAATGGCAGAAGACACGAATAGATACTTTTTCCAAAGAAGACCCACAGATGGTTAACAAACACATGGAAAGATACTCAACATCACCTGGCATCAGGGAAATACAAATCAAAACCACAGTGAGATACCACGACACACCAGTCAGAATGGCTAAAATTAACAAGTCAGGAAACAACAGGTGTTGGCAAGGATGCAGGGAAAGGGGAACCCTCCTACGCTGTTGGTGGGAATGCAAGGTGGTGCACCCACTCTGGAAAACAGTATGGAGGTTCCTCAACGTTGAAAATAGAGTTACCCAATGACCCAGCAATTGCACTACTGGGTATTTATCCTAAAGATATAAATGTAGTGATTTGAAGGGGCATGTGCACTTCAATGTTTATAGCAGCAATGTCCACAATAGCCAAACTATGGAAATAGCCTGATGTCCATCAACAGATGAATGGATAAAGAAAATATGGTACACATACACACACACACACACACACACACACACACACACACACACACACACACACTGGAATATTATGCAGCCATCAAAAAACCCGAAATTTTGCCATTTGCAATGATGTGGATGGAACTAGAGGGTATTACACTAAGCAAAATAAGTCAATCAGAGAAAGACAATTATATGATCTCGCTGACATGAGGGATTTGAGAAACAAGACAGAAGATCATAGGGAAAGGGAGGGAAAATTGAAACAAGATGAAACCAGAGAGGGAGACAAACCGTAAGAGACTCTTAATCTCAGGAAACAAACTGAGGGTTGCTGGAGGGGAGAGGGGTGAGAACGATGGGGTAACTGGGTGATGGACATTGGGAAGGGTATTGCTAGGGTATGAATTGTGTAAGACTGATAAGACTGATGAATCACAGACCTGTACCCATGAAACAAATCATACATTATATGTTAATTTAAAAAAAGAATAGAAAAAAGAAAAAGTGGGCAGAAGACATGAACAGACATTTCTCCAAAGAAGACATACATATAGATGTACTGGGTGTTATATGCAACTAATGAATCATTGAACACTACATCAAAAACTGATAATGTACTATACGTTGGCTAACTGAATATAATAATAAAAAAAAGAAGACATATAGATGGCCAACAGACACATGAAAACATGCTCAGCATCACCAATCATCACAGAAATGCAAGTCAAAACTGCAATGAGATATCACCTCACACATGTCAGAATGGTTAATCAAAACCACAAGAAACAAGAAGTACTGGAGAGGACACAGAGAAAAGGGAACCCTTTGCACTGTTGGAGGGAATGTATCTGGTTCAGCCACTATGAAAAATAGTATAGCGTTTCCTCAAAAAATTAAAAATAGAATAATCCCTCAATAAAAAATAAATAAATAAAATAAAAATAGAATAATCCTATGATCCAGTAATTCTACTACTGGGTATTTACCCAAAAAATACAAAAATACTCACTCAAAAAGATATATGTATTCCTATGTTTACTGCAGCATTATTATTTATGCAAATAACAAAGATATGGAAGCAACCCAAGTGTCCATCAATAGATGAACAGATAAAGAAGATGTGATATATAGATACAATGAAATATAACTCAGCCATAAATAAGAATGAAATCTTGTCATTTGCAACAACATGGATGGTGCTAGAGGGTATAATGCTAAGTGATCTAAACCCACTAGAGAAAGATAAATACCGTATGATTTTACTCATATATGGAATTTAAGAAACAAATGAATAAAGAAAAGAAAAGAAACAAATTAAAAAACCCAGACTCTTAACTACAGAGAACACACCAAGGTTTACCAGAGGAGAGGTAGCCGGGGGGTGGGGGTGGGGGGTTAAGAGTAGACTTACCATGATGAGCATGGAGTAATGTATAGAATTGTTGAATCACTATAGTCTACACCTAATACTAATATAACAGTTTGTTATATATACTGTAATTAAAATATTTTTATAAGAGGGGGTAGTCTTGGGAACAGGATAAAGAGGAGCATATGGATAGGAACACTAAACAAAACCAGTTATGAGAAGAAGAGTGATGCATGGGCTGAGATACTAAATGAGATATGACAGAAATATTAACTCCAGCCAATTACAAGTTCGCCAAGTTTAAGAGGAGATTACTTCCTTTGCGTAGCAGTAATGTCTACATGGCGTAGTGCTGTGCTCTAAATGCACATTCAAAAATATTTATTACTGAGCCTACTGAAAACTCTTTAAGAAAATACATAGTGACTAGTACATGAGTCTTCTCTCTCATTTCTTGTCTACCAATTCTCTATACTTAAGCTTTTCTGGATTAGTTTGTCTTCAACAGCTAAAGTCACATTGCAGAAAGCTCTACCCTTCTGAATGCCCTGAGTATCTCGGCATGGTGTATGTGGTAATCTTGTCAAAGAATGACTTTAATGTTAGATGACAGTACCTTTGAGTGCGCAAGTATTTCAATATGAAAAATCAGGGAAAGATCTGCTTGATTGAGGAGAAAGGTAAAATACGAATGCAATTTCACCAGCCTCGTTACGAGACACAAGTTTTCATATTTGAACTGCATTTGGAATTTTGCAAAAATTCATATTTGCACATGCCTGAACACGTATACTTCCCCACATCATTGTAAGCTTTAAAATTTTCTTATGTAAAGTTATCCACCAGTAAGTCAACTAACCACCATTCACTAAATGCTATTTAGTAACGTGATACTGGATACAGACCCCTCAACCAATTTTTGACCTTTTCAAAAAACCCATAAATAGAGGTGTGTTTTGGGAGGTAGTATATGGCATAAAGTCATTGAAATGTATGAAATTCACATTTAGAAATATGTTTTTTAAAAACTCAAATTCTTGAAGAATGAAGACTGCTTCAGAAAACCAAAGTAGTTTGTTGAAGCTTTCTTTTACCAAAACTAATCTGTCATCTCTAGCCTCAGGACAACTTCCTTCCCTTAAAGGATAATTCCTAAGGTCAAGTTTGGGATAATATGTGGCAGAATTCATTCTTGTAAAAAAGTCTCATACAAGACAAACTTGGAGCCTGGTGGGCAGAGCAGCATTCAAGAGTGCAGTAATATTTTCCAACTTCCTTTAGATGTTTGGCTATGACTGATAATGTCACTGTAGACACCAGAGCTAGAACAAGTGGGAAAGAGCAATTTCTTTCCTTCTAATTGAAGCCACATCCTCTTTATTACTTACTTTCCTCAAATTCCTTAACAAAATATTCTTCTTGTTTTGATTTGTCAATTCTTCCAGAAGAAAACTTTATAAATTTGATTTGTCAGTATATTTGAAAGGTTTCAGAGAAAATACCTAGTAGTGCAATTGCTGTGTTTTAGGGTAGCTCTATTTTTAACATCTTGAGGAAACTCCATACTGTTTTCCAGAATGGCTGGTGATAAGCACGGGGTGTTATATGCAACTAATAACTCGTTTAACACTAAAAATAAATAAATAAAATAGAAAATCTCAGAGAGAAGAAGTTATCTTTCATTCAGGGGGCATGGAGACATCTAGTCCAAAAGCTGTGACACCAAGAATATATTCTTCCCAAAAAGGTGCAGTGGTGAGAAAACGGAGTCAGTGGCAGTGCTGTTCGTGCAGCTATGGGAAACATAAAACTATTGAAGCAGGATTCAAAAGACCTAGACCGAAAAATGACTTGAAAACTTAAAGCTACAGGAACCTAGGTAAAACATGCCAGAGAACTAACAACCCTTGATGCTTCATCCCATGGTTATAGTAAAAATCAATTGCGATAATATATGAATCTGATTTTTCAAGTGCACAGCACTGTACAAAATGTAGCCATTTCCCATACATTGATTACAATGACCTATCAGCCACCTACCTTTTTCTAAATATATTCAACACTTGTGTTACAATAAAGGCAAATCCCTTTCCAATCATGTAAACAGTGACTGCTTCGCAGCCAGTGTTTCTCCCTTTCAAGCAATGCACCCTTCTTGATAAAATCATGACATCTATAAGGGAGGACATCTGCACTTCTTACTCAACTGGTGCTCTCATAGACACAGAAGCCAATATCCCATTATGAGCCAGAAAAGTTAATTCATTAGCCATTGACATAATGATTCCAGGACATCCTTGAAATCAGGAAACGATCAACTATTAGCCTAGGATTTTCAATGTGGAAGTAGGATATGATCACCTGAAGATTAGAGCCAGCGCTACTGCCAGAATTGGGAGAAAGTCACATGCACTGACCTATAGTCAGATTTATGGCTCAGGACTCATTTCCTCAATCTCGAAAATAAGCAAAACTCAAAATGACAAATGAGGATCTCCAGAGTAGTCTCCAGCACACTTCTCTGGTAGAGGAACTTGGAACTTGAGATATAATTTTTGGTTGTTCGAGGAGTCAGTCACCTAGCCAGTGCCAAGGTGAGGCTGAAGATGTATGTGTAAATATATCTAGGATGGGTGGCTATAAAGAGTAAGAAGAGAAATTAAGCTGGCTTTTCAGAATTTTCATATAACAGCCAACTTAACTATGTCTTCCAATTAGGAAAAATATAAATCCAAAAGGAATTGGAAAAATAAAAGTGGTAAATCCCACAAGTACTTTACCGCTTACAGTTATGCCCTGGTTCTATTTAACTCATCACAGATACACAGAGAGTGAGCTCATTAATAAACCATTTCAGAAAGTCAGTAAGAACAATACCATTGCTTTATATTCCCAAGAAAATTATAACCAATATTGAGGTATTGCTAAGGAATGAAGTGACAATGGCTATAACAAGTGCCATGTGAATAAGATCATAGAATAGAAACACACCATAGACCCATGGAAGACCCAAGGAAAGGGGATTCTAGGAAGACTAAAGGCCAAAAGTGGAAAAAGTAAACGAGCAGCAAAGAGAAGAAGAATTAAGACCAGAGGGAGGTTAGAAATATAGCTAAATTAATAGTTTAATAATAATAATAACACTAATATCAGCTCTTATTTCTACACAACCGTGACTTTGTGTATTTCAGGGGACACTTTCATTTTATCATCTAGGACTAACTCCTTGGGGCATACAACATATAACGCCTTGTGCCAACTACTCTTCTAAGCTATTTAAAAATATCCATCATAATTTCTAACGTTATCATTTCCATTTTACAAATGAGGTTACACAACTTGCTTGGCCAAGAATGGACCAGGAATTTAAACCTAGGTTGGCTAGCTCTTAATCCATCTTCCTAAGGGACTAGAGGTGAAAGCAACCACGGTGGAGCCCATGTCTTTTGTGGATGGCAGAAGGCTGTTCAGACTGCAACCTGAAGCTCCGGGAAGGCAGGCACATTGAATAATTAGGCAGTTCATAAGGGCCTCTCTCATCTTGAGCCATTTCTAGCAAGGTCACAAAGAACATTTTGTGTGGGTGAAGTAGTATCCCCTGACAACAGGTTTAATGGAATAGATATTTGCAAGTATGACAAAAAATGAACCTAATGAGAGATTCATAAAATTCCTAATCCAAGCCTTTTGGGCCATTCTTAAGAAGAGCAGAAGTTCCATTAACCTGGTTTGGTGCTTCTGACAGCTGGCTAGAGGGAGGCATGGATGGGAGAACAGATTCAGTGACTAAAAAGACTCATCAATAAAAATAGAAGCACAGAAAGCTCCACTTCTAAAATGTATCCTTCACAAGCACCGCTGGATCCCCTAGCACTTCTGAGGAGAGTCACAAGGTCTGGTTTGGGTCTTTCATTTTCAGTCCTCACTAAAATATGAAGCTTCGCAATTTTAATTCTAACTAAACCTTTTCCTTTGTAAATATATGTAGGAATTCTAACTCTTACAAAATCTTCTATACAAGCAGTTTCATATACTCTTAGAATTTATTTGTCTTCTGCCTATGGGCAGTGTTGCTAAAACTCCTCTAAATCCAATAAAATGGAAATAGTTGAGAATTTGAAAGCATTTAACTTATTTTTTAAATTTTTATTTCTCAGAATTAAATTTCCATTAGTTCTGTTCTAGGCGGAAAAAAAAGGAGATTTCAATACAAACTCATCTGTATACAGGGGTCCAAATGACCTAGAATTTAAACCACCCTGATAGGAGATTACTTACCAAATACTATGGTGGCCTGAGTGGGAGAGTTCATTGATTACTTGTAAGAGCCATGTGTTTAATCCATATTCAATGTGGTTGTCACTTCATGACTCCAGGAAAAATAAAAAAAGGCAACTCTTCTAGTAGTGCAAAGAATAGCTTACTCAGTATAGGGTGGCTTCCTTTAAAAGGAGAAAACCTCCCTTTTGGTTCCTCTTTCCAGGAACCCCATTTTAACAATCTTCCTCATGACATACTAAAAAAGTATTATGTGAAAACAAATGGGTCCATATAGAACAGTCCATGCCTTCTGCCACAGGTTAATCGCAATCAACAGACCAACATGCAAAAGCCTAAGACTAGGGCTCTCATTTTATAAAACAGGTGATTCTTGCAGGGGAAGCAAACAGACCATTAATAATATCCTAGGCAATTAAGAAACACAGCCACCAACTAAACATGGAGCATGGTTCAGCAGTCAAGAGCACAGACTTTGAAGCCTACGGGGCTTCTTCCCCTTGCAGATAAACAGTAACTGGTCTCATTTTACAGATAGGGTGAGTTAGCTAACATTGTACTTTTGTGTTTTAAAGTTTACTGAATAGACTGCCAGGGAGCAGCGGACAGGACAGCAAAGGAGAGACCATCTTATGCTAACACTGCAATTAAATGAGGAGTCCAAAGTCAGACAGTTCATAAAAGAGCTTTACAGAGGTTATCTCTGTTAATAAAACTCCATAGAATGGGCTATCTTATTTATGGATTTAAAACTCAAAGTATTTGGTTTGAATTTAAAACCAAACGTAAGATAAAACTCATTAGAATACCAACAAAAGTGGCGCCTGGGTGGCTCAGTGGGTTAAAGCCTCTGTCTTCAGCTCAGGTCATGATTTCCAGGTCCTGGGATGGAGCCCTACATCGGGCTCTCTATTCAGTGGGGATCCTGCTTCCTCCTCTCTCTCTCTCTGCCTGCCTCTCTGCCTACTTGTAATCTCTCTCTGTCAAATAAATAAATAAATAAAAATCTAAAAAAAAAAAAACCAACAAAAGAGGCAATTCAATATTCATGTATTTTCTTTTTTTTAAAGATTTTATTTATTTATTTGAGAGAGAGAGAGCAGGGGGAGGAGCAGAAGGAGAGAGACAAGCAGACTCTGTGCTGAGCATGGAGTCTGACATGGAGCTCAATCCCATGACCCTGAGATCATGACCTGAACCAAAACCAAGAGTTGGACACTCAACTGACTGAGCCATCCAGGTACCCCTATTCATGCACTTTCTAAAATGAAAGGTATATGCTATAAAAACAGGTGCCACGTTTCTGAAAAAGAGGTCAGAACACACATTTTGTCCAGAAGGCACAAATGAAGTACTGAACCAAAATTCCTAGGACCCGTAAATCCTTCATCAAGAAAAGAGGAAATCTGAAATCAAAGTTATCTCGTAACATGCAAGATAAATGGTAAAATAAGGCACTATATAAAAATTACATGCATATTTGATTCTCTAATATAGAAGTTGGCAAGCTTCTTCTTAGAAGGCCCATTAGTAAATATTTTAGGCTTTGCCAGCCATTAGGTCTCTGGCACAACTATTGAATTCTGTCCTTACAGAGCTAAACAAGACACAGACAATATATAAATAAATGGGTATAGCTGTGTTCCAATAAAACTTCATTTTCAAAAAAAAAAAAAAAAAGGCAACTGACCAGGTCTGGCCCACGGATGTAATCTGCTGATCCATGCCCTAACACACTTTTGCTACAGCTAGTCATTATTGCATCTTTTCTATGATGGTTGAAATGATGGAACTGAGCTTTTTCCCAGGACGACTTGGTCGTACTAACTTTTAAATGCACAATAAGGATTAGAACTTGGAAGAGAATTTCCCACTCTTACCATATTAGTGCTACTTAGGCCTTGATGCTATTTAAAGTCACACTTTACATGTTTCATTAGCATATAAAAAACCATCACGTGGAAAAAAAATCCATTAAATGATTCAATGTGGAAAAATCAACCATCCTAGTTTATCTCTGAAAAGATAATAATAAACCTCATCTATTTACGTTTAGCCAGGGACATATAATTTAATTGCTTACAGAACAAAGGCATACAGTCCAACTGACGATGAAGCTGTTTAAGTTTTCCTTTGGATGAGTTTATAGTCAGACTACATGAAGTTCACAGCAATAGAAGGATACAACAACCCAGAGGAGAAGAGAAGAGATACAGATAAAAGCGGCAGCCACTTTCCCTATAAACTAAGTCATCCAGTTGCAATAAAAAAAGACAAGAATTCGTAGGTAACGTTAAGTACTGAGGGGAATGCAACAAATACAATGCATCTGTATTACTCTCATGAATCTGATGTGAACACTACTAGCAGTATGGCCTTATGGCCAAGTGTATGTCTTAGTATGGACAGACATTTTCTCGTGAGATAATGAATACATAGAAGGACTACATCCTTCTGAATAGTTTCCAAATAATATTAGTCTATTGTTCTATAGGTATCCAAATAAAAATATGCATGGTATTTGCTATTATTTTGCAATGGACTTTGATATGTTTAAGTTCCCAAACTTCACTACCAGTCACATAATTATTTATGTGTATGTGCGTTTGTGTGGATTTCTTATGTTTCTTTTAACGCAAATATAAACATCACAAAGTTTCATTACTTTGTTTTTATCAAAGAGCGAACTTTACAGGTTTTTAGCTCCTTTTTTTTTTTCATTTCCATCCTGATACAGATTGAGCTACTATTTTCCTAAAATTTTATTGAAACATGTACTTTTAATACTTTGTTAACAATATTATCAACCCATAATTGAAAATGAGGGGGATATTTACTGACACTCTTACACCTATTGAAAAAAATCGACAATACCCAAGAAAGTATAACCTCCTATGTTTATATCCATTTACTTTACAACCCAATATTTGTTGGTCATTTAAGCTAACAAAGATTTTCCTAACAGATTTACAGATCTATATTAATTATCTTTATATTATTAATAGTTGTAGTAGTACTGGGATTTTTTAAGCTCAGGTGAACTGGTATGAGTAATTTACCCAACTACTTCAAATGAAGTAGAAACTTCCTATCTGTACAGGACTTTCCAAATCCCCAAGCCTTTTACTTTCTTCCTATTGATCCCTGTATATCTCCACATCTACTCTAATAAGCTGAACACTGGACTATCACTTCAATTACCCTATTACAGCTATTTCCTTATTATCTTGTCTCTTTTCCCTCTGCTCATGTTTCTGCCAAACTCCCAACTCTTGAGTCAAGTTTTTTGTTCCTACAAAAATAAATTACCACAAACTTAGTGACTTAAAAAAACAAATATATTCTCTTATAAGTATTTCTCTGGAGATCAGTGGTCCAAAATGAGTTTTCCTGGACTAAAATCAAGGTGTCAACAGAACAAGTTCTTTCTGGAGGCTCTGAAGGTAGAATCTTCTTCCTTGCTTCTTCAACTTCTGGTGGCTCCTGACACTCCTTGATTCATGCATCCTTTCCTCCATCCTCAAAGCATATTGCCACAACCCCTTTATCTTGTGATCTCATCACCTTATGCGTTTGGTCAAATCTCCCTCATTTTCCCTTTTATAAATACACTTTTTTATTTATTTATTTATTATTATTATTATTTGCCCCAGGGGTACAGGTCTGTGAATCATCAGGCTTACACCTTTCACAGCACTCACCATAGCACCCAATGTCCATAACCCAGCCACCCCATCCCTACCCTCCCACCCCCCAGCAACCCTCAGTTTTTTTCGTGAGATTAAGAGTCTCTTATGGTTTGTCTCCTTCCCGATCCCATCTTGTTTCATTTTTTCCCTCCCTACCCCCATGACCTCCCACCCTGCCCCTCAAATTCCTCATATCAGAGAGATAATATGATAATTGTCTTTCTCTGATTGACTTATCTCACTTAGCATAATACCCTCCAGTTTTATCCACATCATTGCAAATGGCAAGCTTTTGTTTCTTTTGATGGCTGCATAGTATTCCTGTGTGTGTGTGTGTGTGTGTGTGTGTGTGTGTGTGTACCACATATTCTTTATCCATTCATCTGTTGATGGACATCTAGGTTCTTTCCATAGTTTGGCTATCCCTTTTATAAATACACTCTTAATTACATTTAGGGTTCACCATAATGATCCAGAATAATCTTACATCTCAAGGTCTTTAACTTAACTTCACCTGTAAAGTCCCTTTAGCCATGTAATGTAACATTCACATGTTCCAGGGATTAGGACCTGTTTATTCTAGAGAGGCACTATTTTGCCTACTGCACTATACCTGCTCACCCCCAAAGATTCAGACCCATCCCAATATTGACAAAAGTCTCAACCCATTACAAAGCCCCAGTGCCTTTCTCTTCCCCTATATAGGGGCTGCTAGAGGCATCAAAGTAGGGTGCAAAATGGGGCCAAGAGAATCAATATTTTTCAAGTGGATTTCAGCCTGCCTAAAAGATGGGAAATGCCAGTGCATTTCCCTGGTCAGCTCTCCTTATTTTTTTTTTATTATTATTAGTAAGATTTTACTTTTTTAGAGCAGTTTTAGGCTCACAGCAAAATTGAGTAGAAGGTATATTTATTTACCTTATACTCCCTGCCCACAAACATGCTTAGCCTCCCCTGTTACCAACATCCCCTATCAGAGGGACTGATGAACCTACACTAACACATCATAATCATCCAAAGTCCATAGTTTACAATAGGGTTCCCTCTTGGTGTTGTACATTTTATGAGTTTGGAAAAATGTATAATAACATATATCTATTATTATTATATTATACAGAGTATTTTTACTGCCCTACAAATTCTTTGTATTTTACCTATTCATCTCTTCCCCCATGTCCTCCCTGCGAACCTAATAACCACCAATCTTTTTATTGTCTCCATATTTTTGACATTTCTAGAATGTCATATAGTTGGAACCATACAGTTTGATGATGAACCCTGTTAAGATTGGATTCTTTCACTTAGTAATATACATTTAAGTTTCCTCCATGTCTTTTCATGGCTCGACAGCTCATTTCTTTTTAGCATTGAATAATATTCCATTGTTTGAATGTGCCACAGTTTATCTATTCCCCATGAAGAAAAATGTCATGAAAAAAATAATATGTTTTGTTTTGTAAGAAACAGCCAAACTGACTTCCAAAGTGTCTGTACCATTTTGTGTTCCCACCAGCAATGAATGGGAGTTCCTGTTGCTCCACATTTTCATTAGCATTTGGTGGTGTTGGTGTTCCAGTTTTTGACCATTCGAACAGGTGCTATCTCATTGTTTTTATAATTTGTATTTCCCTGATAACATATCATATGGAGCATTTGTATGTATTGCCATTTTCATATCTTCTTTGGTGAGGTACCTATTAACTTCTTTAGTCAAACTGTATTGTCTGTTCTTACTACAGAGTTTTAAGAGCTAGGATTACAGTCCTTTATCAGATGTACATTTTGCAAATATTTTGTCCAGTCTGTGGCTTGTCTTCTAATTCCCTTGACATTTTCTTTCACAGAGCATTAATTTTTAATTTTCATAAACTCCAGCTTATCAATTGTTTCTTTCATGAATCATTCTTTTTATGAGGTATCTAAAAAGTCGTTATCAAACCCAAGGTCATCTAGATTTTCTCTGATGTTATCTTATAGGAGTTTAGTAGTTTTGTGTTTTACGTTTTTTTTTTTTTAAGATTTTATTTATTTATTTCACAGAGGGAGAGAGATCACAAGGAGGCAGAGAGGCAGGCAGAGAGAGAGAGGGAAGCAGGGTCCCCGCCGAGCAGGGAGCCCGATGCGGGCCTCGATCCCAGGACCCTGAGATCATGACCTGAGCCGAAAGCAGAGGCATTAACCCACTGAGCCACCCAGGCGCCCGCCCTCGCTCTTTTGTCAGTGATCAAACTACATTTATGGAGGTCTGTTTCTGGGTTCTCTATTCTGTTCCATTGATCTATTTGTCTGTTCTCTCACCAATACCACACTGTTTTGATTACAGTAGCTGTACAGTAAGTCAGGTTGTGTCAGTTTTCCAACTTTGTTCTTTTCCTTCAATATCATGCTGACTATTCTGAATCTTTTACCCTTCCAATATAAACCTTAGAATCATTTTGTCAATATCCATAAAATAACTTCATGGGATTTTGATTGGGATTGCACTGAATGGATACATCAAGTTGTTAGGAACTGACATCTTGACAATACTGAGTTTTCCTACTTATAAATTTGGAATTTCTCCATTCATTTAATTCCTCTTTGGTATCTTTCATCAGAGTTTTGAAGTTTTCCTCATATAAATGTTGTACATATTTTGCTATATTTATACATAAGTATTTCATTTTGGAAGTGCTCTTGTAATCTTTTTAGTTTTTCACTATTATTTCATACCTTCTCCATTTTCTTCAAATTAGTCACCCTTCCATTGCTTCCCTCACCCTCCATCTCCAGAATCATTATGCTATTAAATCAGCCCTTGTTTGGAACCTACATGACCTCAAAAGATTTTAACTGATTTCCTTATTTCCAATAGTAATAATTATAACATTCAAGAGATTATTGAAGTGGACTAGGCAACAATGATGAAAGCCTAAAATAAATTTCTGCTAATAAGATAAAAATGCGAAGATGAATTAAAAAAATATTTAGGGGGAAGAATTGATACAAATTGCATGTAGCAAGGATGGAGGGTGGTTGGAACATTATAGGGAAACTCCTCAATTTCTGGCTTTAGAATCTGGATGGACGGCAATGTCCTTAATGAGGATCATAAATAGGATGCAGAGTGAGTTGTGTAAGGGGAGTTAATGAATGAATCCAGGATAAATGGGAGGATCCCAGGATACATCAAAGTGATAATATCAACAATCAGTTGCTTCTGTTGTTCCAGAATTCAGGATAAAGATCTGAGAGAGATACAAAATTTGACATCATCAAGTGTAGGTAGTTGAAGTCACTGTTCTAGAGAAGGTCAGCTGAGGGCAGAGTATAAAGTGGGAGAAGACAACTGAGAAAAGAACCCACCCCATAATTAAGGCTTGAGTGGAGGAAGAGAAGTCCATGAAGCTGACTGTATAAACTCCAAGAATTAAGAGGAAAGAAAGAAGAAATGTCATGAAAAAAATATATATACAATTACACACACATGTCTAGTGAAATCAGGAATGAACACTGTCTGTGAGGCTGGATGGATAAGACGTCATTACCCTTCATGGAGTAGAGAACATAGAAGCCAGGTTGTGGGGACCAAAAAACCAGTGGACACGGGGAAATGATGAAAAAGCTGGGATAAAACATCAACAAACTTGAAAGGAAAATAAGGAAGCCAAAACAATAGGTAGTGGAGATATGAGACCAAGAAAAATCTAGTTATTTTTCAACATAACATTATTTTCTTTTGTTTCTTTAAGATCAGAGAAACTAGAGCATATTTATAAGTAAGAGGAAGGAATCAGTGGACATGAAAATATAAAAGTTGCAGAAAAGAGATAGAAAAAATGAGAGAGCAGGGTAGAGAAGTCAAGAGGATCCAGAATGAAGGTGAAATGATCGTCTTTAAATAAAAGCACAGACATGATTTTTCTATAAATTGAGAAAAGGAGAAAAATCAATAGATGTGGTTTAAAATTCATTTGAATACCAAAGAGCATGTGGAATTCTCACCTAAGAACTTTGATTCTGTGTACGAATTAAAGCTGAGGTTATCATCTGAGAGGCACTTATATCCTGAGGAACATGGTAAGAATGTGGAACAGCTATTGTTAGGAATGGAAGACTTAGGGCACAGGAAAGAATCAGTGAGAAGAACTGAGGACACATTTGATTCTGGAAATATAAAATTGTAGCACTTTCATACCAAACCCACAGTGATGGTATTTTTCTCATGGGTTCCTGCTCATTCTACAGACCAGGAGTCAACACAGGGCTGTGGGTTCTTCTACAAAAATGAGGAAAAAGACAAAGGGGGAGAACTCAAATTGAAGGAATAGATCTATCCCTCAATTAATCACTTAAAGTGACAAAACCTAGAAAATCTGGAGGACTGCCTTGATATACCACATATCTGAATGGACTTGCCAATTTCTCCCCAGCTTCTTGATAATGTCTATGATTTCCCTTAATATGCATTTTAATCTGGTATTAGAAACTAAAAGCTTAAAATTAAAATACCTAGATAAAAAAACACATTGTCTAAAGATTATTATAAAAAATCAGCAAGCACAAATCATGGATTCAGATCCTCTTCTTAAGTGGAAGGTTCACAGACTTAGGTGTCCCACAGACTCTAGGTTCAATTCCCAACTGTAACACTTAAGCACTACAGGATGTGATGACCATCTCTTAATCTCTCTCAGTATTAATAACCTCACCTATAACATGGGGGTTAAAAATGTACCTTACTCAATTTATATGAACAATACAAGTAAGATAGATGATGGTAATAGATGATGATTATGGGTAGATAGTATCCATTAGGTATTACTATCTCTTGCTTTGGCAGAAGGGAGAACTTAAACAGCAAAGAAACACAATTTCAAAATGTGAAGTAACTATCAAGAAAAGGAAATAACACAAGTTGAAGATAGACTTCACTCAAGCCACAATTTTAGTCTAGGGCAAAGCCTGTTTGTTACCTTCTGTTCAAGAATAAAGAAAGATATGTAATGTGGCATTGATGTGTACTGCAAATATGAACATGACAACCTAGGATGGACAATTTTTGCTGAGCCTTAAGACACACAGCAACATTGGTTCACCTGGTTTATGCATATTACTCATACTAGCACAGTGAACTTCTTTAAAAAAGCACTGTATTTCCAGACATTCTCTTCAGTGCATCAGTGATGTCTTAAAAAAAAAAAGAAAAGAAAAGAAATAAAACTACAGACCTCTCATGTCATCTTACTGTTGGCCAATGCGTTTTACTTATTACCACTTTTGAGAAAGCAGGAATGGTTCCCAAAGAATTGGTTCACAAAGTTTTTTCTTTCCCAAATGTCCTTGAAAGAGACTGAAATTCACACCTCAATAAGAGTTTCCCGAGGAGTGGAAGGGAGCTGCCTTTTTTTTTTTTTTTGAGAGAACCAAAGCATAACCTTGAGACCACCCTCCCAAGTAAGAGATAGAAATGTCAAGGATTGTTGAGCACCCAGCAAATTTCCACAGTGGATCAGTAAGAAGTTATTTAGCACAGGTGTTTAATTATGATGCATTAGGGAAATGGGTAGTGTTCAATGGCCCTCAAACATGAACCTCCACCTGTGCAGAGGTCTAGCATTGGTTCATGGAGTGATAATATAGAGGGAAGCAATCGTGCTCCAATCCTGCTCAAGGGCCTTTCTTTTCTTGGTTGGTGTAACCAAGTTCACTGCCAGGAAGCCATGGGTTTTCCCCACATGAGCAGGTCTTTCATGCAAGTTTATAATCTGCATCTGAGTTATCTCTCCAGGAATTAGCCGCTTCTCAAAGCAAGTGAAAAATCAGAATAACTCAAGATGCCCCGTAGAGAAAATATCTCCAGGTATCTTCCCAGAACCCTGACTTTATAATAAACAAAGGAAACCAATGTACTGGCCAAATGACCAGGCAAGGTAAGTGTGGCTCATCTGCAAAATATAGACAGTTCCCTTAACTAACTGTGGGTAGCACTCCATAGGCAGAACTGCTATGAGGCACACTTACTGAGATTGTCAGGACTTTGTGTACACTATCTCAGTTAAATCCTATGAAGTCTACTATTGTTATTCCTATTTAGAAATGAGAAAAATGATGAGTTGAGCACTATTAAGATTATTATCGCATTGTTAAGGGCTATTCTTGCTGAAGTCAATGCTTGTGCTTTTACTTGGGCAATCTGGCTTCTCAAGACCCTGTAGTATCATGCACAAAATTCTAGAACATAGAAAGGGTGTGAGTAAAACAGCAATGTAGGCAAAGTTTGTCTCTTGCATTCTCAAGCCTACCATCCACCTGTGGCAGCTTAGCACTTACTTCATCTTTCAGACAATTCCATTCTCCCCCTCTACTTCATCCCCCTTCCCGAAGCACACAGTTCTCTGTGATTGCCTTCATAAAAGCAGGGAAGCAGAAAAAGTGAGTCTCAAGCAAAGCTATTCATACTAGTGTGACATTAGTGTAATATGATTGTATTTAAGGACTGGCCAAAAAGAGAGTGTGTATGATCAGGTAGGATTAAACAAGCAGTAAAATGATAGGGCAAAACATTAATTGTCGTGTCAGGAAACCTGAATTCTCCCATAGACTGTGAGCTGCCAGAGGACTAGGGTTATATATATTAACTTGTGCATCTAGCTCAGGGCCACATGTATAGCAAAATCTCTATATATGCTTGCTGAACTGAGTGAAACTAATCTAGGCTTCCCCATTACTTTGGTAAAACCTTATATAAGCCACTCTGTAGCTCTCCATTTCCTTACCCATATGATGGGAGAGTTGGACCAGATCAGTGGTCCTTAGACTTCTTTTCCATGGAAACTCATCTGCAAATAAAATAGTAACCATGAATGCTAAGGATTGAATATTTATGTCTACCCAAAGTTGATATGTTGAAACCTAATGCCCTAAGCAATGGTATTCACAGTGGGGCTTTTGAGAGGTGCCTAGGTCAGGAGGGTGGAGCTCTCAAGAATGGGATGTGCCTTTATAAAAGAGACCCTGTCCACAATAGCCAAACTGTGGAAAGAGCCAAGATGTCCTTCAACAGACAAATGGATAAAGAAGATGTGGTCCATATATGCAATAGAATATTACTCAGCCATCAGAAAGGATGAATACCCAACTTTTGCATCAACATGGATGGGACTGGAGGAGGTTATGCTGAGTGAAATGAGTCAAGCAGAGAAAGTTAGTTATCATATGGTTTCACTTACTTGTGGAGCATAAGGAATAACATGGAGGACATTAGGTGAAGGAAAGGAAAAGTGAAGGGGGGGGAAACAGGATGTGAGAGACTATGAGAGTCTATGGACTCCAAGAAACAGACTGAGGGTTTTAGACCAGCGGGGGGTGGGGGGATGGGTGAGCCTGGTGGTGGGTATTAAGGAGGGCATGTGTTGCATGGAGCACTGGGTGTTACACGTAAACAATGACTCTTGGAACACTACATCAAAAACTAATGATGTACTGTATGGTGACTAACATAACACAATAAAAAAATAAATTAATTAAATTAAATTTAAAAAGAGAGAGAGAGACACCAGAGAGCTAGCGAGCTCCTTCTATCATGTAAGGTTACAGGAAAAGGATAGCTATCTGTGAGGAAGTCGACCCTCACCAGGCACTGAATCTCTGGGACCATGATCTTGGACCTCCAAGCCCCCAAAACTGTGAGAAATAAATGTTTGTTGTTATAAAACCACCTAGTTCATGGTATTTTGTTATAACAGCCTGAATGGTCTAAGACAATGAGCATAAACGAACTGAATAGATTAAAATAGAGCAATTTGGGCTGAATTGACGGGCTGTCCCCTTCCTCTTTTCCCTTAGCAGGAACACAGACTGGAAAGCATTAGAATTGCTGATAACTAATTTTTATGGTGCTAAATGTTTATTAACTATGTGTTTTAAACCCCCCCCCAGGAAACTGTTTTAATATTGTTGTGGGCATTTTTTCTGAATTAATTTTATTTTGATTTACTAGACAATAGTATTAACAAATACTATGTAAGAGCTTCACCACTTAGCAGCTGGATGACCGTGGGAAGTTTCTTAATTTTTTTGAGTCTCAGATGTCTCATCCTTAAAATGGACATAGTATGATAAAGGGGATAAAAGAATATAAGGGAGGTAGTGTGCCTATCTAAAACCTGCCACAAGGTAGATATATATTTAATGCTCCTATTAGAGTGAAGAGCTTTTGGACCAGGGTGTAGGATTCCAGCTCTGCACACAGGGCAGACCAGCAATGTGTCCGGCCCTCTAACAGATTTGGAGGTGGATACACACGGGGCAGGCATACTCAGGCAGTGCTGGGAGGATGGGGTTCCATTGCATGGATTCTAGAGGCCATGAGAACAGTCAGCTTTTTTCTGGGAGACACAGTAACCTTGTATATGGTAACTGTGAAAATAATCAAACACAAATTTACTATTTTCTTCGGAGTTCACTTTTTCTGCAGTCATAATAAAATTTAATTTCTGTGAAATTAATTAGATCAGTCAAGACTCCCAGGTTTGGTCATTAAGATTCTTTAAGACTATAAAAACTAAGCATTATAAGTTAACTAGTTAGATTTCTTCCTCCCCAGGAAATGCATCAAACTGAACTTGAAAAAAGTTCATTATCATACACTATTTCAAGTATGGTCATGAACTATTCAGATCAGTACTTACAGCACCACCCACTACTGGTTTCATACCATGCCTGATTAGCAGTGAGCTACTTGAAAATATTTGATAGTTTTGACTTAACTAAGAATATCATAAATATTTTTGGATGGCAGTTACACTGTCAAAACCCATCAAACTGAACAGTTACCTATGCATTTTGTCACAGGTAAATCATATCTTAATTTTAAAAGAAATATCACAAATACTCCAAATGGCTACATGCTAAAAGTTAAGACTGTGCATTTTCATGTAAGATAATGCTCTATATAATTAATATGTGAGAGATGAGCACTTTCTAGTAGATCTTAATGGAGGGACCTAACCATCTGTTTATCTGTAGGGATTCAAAGAATGTAAGATTAGGTACTGGGGTCAGTGACATGCTGAAACATTTGAATTCTCCCATTTGATGAAGCATCAGTTCTTCCCCCCCCTTAAATTCTTTTATGTGACTGACAGTCTCATCCATTTTCTCCTGAGGCTACGACTGAAATTCCTTTGTACTTGTGGAAGCAAGTTTGCTGGTTCAAGAATTTTGTTTTACCTCTGCCTGTAAGACTTGTCAACGGCAAATTAGGACAAGGAATTCTAATTTATGTTTCAAAGGCCTCAACAGTAGTGAGAAGTATTTTTATTTACACCCCCCCAAAAGTGTCAAGACAAGATGATGAACCACAACACACTACTGTACAATTATTAGAAAATTCCAGGGTGAGCTGTGAAATATGAGATGCAAGGGCAAGTGGGGATAATGTGAGCTACTCCTAATAAGGCCCCTGAAGAGTTCAGGACAACAGCTGGAATTGCACTGGAGGGAGGCAGAGTATGCCTCTGCCCCTCACTTTTTACATTCGTATTCATACATACATACATATATGCACATGTATACATATGTATAAAATCTCCATGTTAACATATATGCAAGAGTTAAAACTATGCTTAACATTTGTACCACTGCATAATAAGCCAAATTCAAATACTAGTTGGGTTTTCTATTCTGTTCCATTGATCTATGTGCCTGTTTTTGTGCCTGTACCTTACTGTCTTCATGACTACAACTTTGTAATATAGCTCAAAGTCCAGAATAGTGATGCTTCCAGCTTCACTCTTCCTTCTCAAGATCGCTTTGGTTTTCAGGGATCTTTCCTTGTTCCATACAAATTTTAGGATTGTTTGTTCTAGCTCTGTGGAAAATGGTGGTGGGATTTTGATAGGGATTGCAATAAATGTGCAGATTGTTTTTTAACAAGATTTGTTCTTCAAATCCATGAGCATGGAATGTTTTTCCATTTCTTTGTGTGCTCTTCAATTTCTTTCTTAAGTGTTGTATAGTTTTCAGAGTACAGACCTTTTTACCCCTTTGGTTAGGCTTATTCCTATGTATCTTATATTTTTGGAGTAATTGTAAATGAGATCAATTCCTTGATTTCTGTTACTGCTGCTTCATTACTGGTATATAGAAATGCGACAGATTTCTGTATGTTGATTTTGTACATCTTGCAACTTTGCTGAATTTGTTTACCAGTTCTAGCAATATTTTGGTGGAGTCTTTTGGGTTTTCTACATAGAGTATCATATCATCTACAAATAGCAAAAGTTTGACATCTTCCTTGATGATCCAGGTGCCTTATATTTCTTTTTGTTGTCTGACTGCTGAGGCAAAGAATTCCGATACTATGTTAAATAACAGTGGTGGGAGTGGACATCCCTGTCATGTTCCTGACAACAGAGGAAAAGCTCGCAGTTTATCCCCATTGAGGATGATATTAGCTGTGTGGTTTTTCATATATGGTCTTTATGATATTGAGGTATTTTCCTTCTATCTCTACTTTGTTGACAGTTTTTATCAGAATGATTGCTAGACTTTGTCAAATGCTTTTTCTGCAACCATTGAGGGGATCATATGGTTCTTATCCTTTCTTCTATTGTTGGGATGTATCACGTTGATTGATTTGCAAAAGTTGAACAGAATAGAAAACCCAAAAATGGACCTACAACTTATATGGTCAACAAATCTCTGACAATGCAGGAAAGAATATCCAAAAGAAAAAAGACAGTCTCTTCAACAAATGGTATTGGGAAAACTGGACAGCAACATATAGAAGAATGAAACTGGACCACTTTCTTACACCACACACAAAAATAAATTCAAAATGCAAGAAAGACCTAAATGTGAGACAAGAAACCATCAAAATCCTATAGGAGAACACAGACAGCAAACTCTCTGGCATCAGCGACAGCAATTTTTTACTAGATACATCTCCAAAAGCAAAGGAAGCAAAAGCAAAAGAGAACTATTGGGACTTCATCAAGTTAAAAAGCTTCTGCACAGCAAAGGAAACAATCAACAAAACCAAAAGGCAACCTATTAATGCGAGAAGATGTTTGCAATCAACATATCTGGTAAAGGGCTAGTATCCAAAATCTATGAAGAACTTATCAAACTCAACACTCAAAAAACAAATAATCCAGTTAAGAAATGGGCAGAAGGCATGAATAGACACTTTTCCATAGAATACAACCAGATGGCTAACAGACACATGAAAAGATGCTCAACATCACTCATCATCAGGAAAATACAAATCAAAACCATGATGAGATACCACCTAATACCTGTCAGAATGGCTAATATTAACACCATAAGAAAAAACAAGTGTTGATGAGGATTTGGAGAAAGGGAAACCCTCTTACACTGCTGATGGGAATGCAAACTGGTACAGCCACTCTGGAGGAGAATAGTGTGAAGGTTCCTCAAAAAGTTAAAAATAGAACTACCCTATAATACAGCAATTGCACTACTAGGTATTTACCCAAAGCATAGAAAAAATACAGATTCAAAGGTGTACATACCCTCCCATGTTTATAGCAGCATTATCCACAAAAGCCAAACCACAAGAGCCCAGATAGCCATCAACTAATGAATGAATAAAGATGTGGTGTGTATATATACAATGGAATATTACTCAGCCATCAAAAAGAATGAAATTTTGCCATTTGCAATAACATGGATGGAGCTAGAATATATAATGCCAAGTGAAATAAGTCAGATAAAGAAAGACAAATACTACATGATTTCATTCATATGTGGAATTTAAGAAACAAAACAGATGGTCATTTGGGAGGGGGAGGAAAGATAGAGGGAAACAAACCATAAGAGACTCTTAAAGATAGAGAACAAATAAAGAGTTGATGGACAGAGATGGGTGGGGGATGGGCTAAATGGATGATGGGTATTAAGAAGGGCATTTGTCATGTTGAGCACTGAGTATTGTATGTGATAAATCAGTAAATTCTACTCCTGA
The DNA here is from genome assembly GCA_002007465.1 of Ailurus styani. NCBI lineage: Eukaryota > Metazoa > Chordata > Mammalia > Carnivora > Ailuridae > Ailurus > Ailurus styani. The sequence continues at coordinate 1,028,344 of LNAC01000495.1, read as the reverse complement.
AGCCAATATTGTACTACATGCTAAGTAACTAGAATTTAAATAAAAACTTGAAACAAAAAAACAAAAAAGATAAATACTAGTTGAAGTATTAACAAAAACAATGGCTTGATCCTTACTGTTCTGCTGACATGTTATAATGAATATTTATAATGAACATGTAGAAAAGTTTAGTAACTCTACAGTTAATGACTATATACCCACCACCTAGAATCTATAAGTAATATTTTGCCATACTTGTTTCATCCCATATCCATCAACTTATCCATTCTGCTATCCATCCATCCATCTTATTTTTTGAAGCATTTCAAAGTAAGCTACGTATGTCAGTACCTCTAAATCTCACAGTGGGTTTTATTTTCTCTTTCATCTTATTGCTACTCTAGTCATTAAATGATTACATTGGTATTTTTAGCCCTATTCTAAAGACATATTTTTTTAGTATTGAATCTTGAAGGAATCCTGAATGAAGGTGTTTTACTTATAGGATGGTTTTATTGGCAATATTATAGGAATATAACAATATAATATGCAAGTAGGGATGAAGAGGAATAGATTTCTATTTTAAGCTCCATTCAGCACAATGCAGAAAACATAATCTAGTAAAATTAATGTAAATTTGATTGCTTTCATGTTCATGATTTTCCTTAGACATCTCAGGTTTAAACACAGCAGAATTCAAAACTGACCCATCACTCTTCTCCTCTCTAGGACTGACATGAAGAGACTGAGGCACTGGTGGAGAGAGAGGGGTGGATATACTCCTCGATCTTGAACAGCAAATCTCCTGTCATGGAATCATCTCAGACTCATTACATCCTGTCTGGTCCTCAGACACATCCTGTTCCATGCCAACTAACTGAAAAGTAACTGGAAGATTATCCAGTCACCTAGAGGGTTTTTCTGCTCCACAATCTCCAATGGGCATACTCAGCAAGGACAAACCACCACCACCATGACCCTGACCCCGCATTCTCACTGACATCATTCTTAACAAACGTCCCTTCACATGGACAACATGGTGAGGAGCAGAGAAGAAAGCACAAGAGCTTTTGCACACTCTCTCATCCCTCTCTGCACTTCAGACAATTTTTCCTTGGTCCTCTCACACATGCAAAGACTACAGTGTCATTTCTACTCCCTGGCACCTACTTCATGGTTGTACAGGGGCATTCACTATTTGTTTGGCTTCAACCACAGGGAGAGGCAGAATTCCCTTCAATCTCAGATCCTCAAACTTAAAGAAAGTTCTATAGCTTTCCATCGCCTTACACACAGAACTTTCATACTTCACCTAATACTCTTTCCAAAATTTCTAGCTGTCTATTCCCACCCAGAGGGTTTTATACTCATTCCCTGTGCCAGGTAAAACAGAACAGCTAAGTATGCTTTCAAATGTATTGCTTAATCTAAGATCTAGTCCTTGGGAGGTCAGAAGTTTATCACTACCTTATTATGGTTTTCTTTGCATTGCGGCTGTGACCTCCATTTCCCTGGTGCATGGAGGCCAAAGCTTGGTCTGAACAAAGAAAAAGTGTTGGGATTTCATATTGACCAAAACAAACATGGGGTGCCTGGGTGGCTCAGCTGGTTAAACATCTGCCTTCAGCTTAGATCATGATCCCAGGACCCTGGGATCAAGCCCCACATCAGGCTCCCTGCGCATCAGGGGAGTCTGCTTCTCCCTCTCCCTGCCAGTGCCCCTGCTTGTGTGCTTTCTCTTTTTCTGTGTCAAATAAATTTTTAAAAATCTTTTAAAAAAAGAAAGAAAGAAAAAACAAACAAACTATAATCACTTAATACTCCTTAGCTCATCTCTTCACATCTGCACTATGTGAGTCAATCTGTTGACTAGACCACTGGTTCTTAACCAGGGTGATTTTGTCCCATGGGGGGCATTCAGCAAGTTCTGACAACACTTTCGGTTTTTACCATTGGAGGAGGTGGATGATACTGGCTTCTGGCAGAGACATGGGGTGCTCCTAAACAATGTACAATGCATAGGACAGTCCCCACAACAAAAAAGCTTTCCAGCATAAACTATCAAGTAGTGCCAAGTTTGAGAAACCCTGGTCTAACCCAATGTATCTAAAACTAAAGGATACAGACTTTCAGCTATGAAATAAGTAAGGTCTGAGAATATAATGTAAAACATGATGATTGGACAGTACAACACTCTACAGTAGTCCTCCTTATCCAGTGGATTCATTCCAAGACTCTATGTAGATCATTAAGTGGATGGTACTGAACCTTATATATTCTGTTTTCTCCTATATATACATACCCATGATAAAGCTTAATTTAAATTAGGTGCAGTAAGAGATTTATAATAACTAATAATATTATAAAACAATTATAACAATATACTATATAACAAATTTACCCACAATTTAAAATTTATGATATTTTAATTTCTAGAATTATCCATTTAATATTTTTATATCATGGTGACCATAAATAACTGAAACTGGAAAGCAAAGTCATGGATACTACCATAATATATAACTGAAATTAGCTGAGAGTAGAAACTAAATGTTCTCACACACAAAAAAAGATAACTATGAGAGGCGATGATATGTTAATTAACTAGATGAGAGGGAATCCTTTCACAGCACATACATATATCAAAATCATGACATACGCTTTAAATATCTTATCATTTTCACAGAATGGATAAAAACAAAACCCATCTATGTGCTGCCTACAAGAGACCCATTTCAGACCAAAGGACACATGCAGACTGAAAGTGAGGATTTGGAGAAGCATTTGTCATGCAAATGGATGTCAAAAGAAAGCTGGAGTACCAATACTTATATTGGGCACAAGAGACTTTAAAATGAAGACTATAATAAGAGAAGAAAACTATATACCAGTAAAGGGGACACTACAACAAGAAGATATAATAATTATAACTATTTATGCAACCAAGATGGGAGCAACTAAATCCATAAAACATTTAATAACAAGCATAAAGGAACTACTTGATAACAATACAGTAGTAGTAGGGCACTTTAACACCCCACTTACATCAATGGACAGATTATCCAAACAGAAAATCAACAAAGAAACAGTGACTTCGAATGACACATTAGACCAGAGGATTTAACAGATATATTCAGAATAGTCAATCCTAAAGAGAAGAATACACATTCTTTTCTAGTACACATGGAACATGTGCCAGAATAGATCACGTTAGGGCACAAAACAAGTCTCAACAAAATCAAAAAGATCAGTCGTATCACACATCTTTTCTGACCATAATGCTATAAAACTAAAATTCAACCACAGGAAAAAATCTGGAAGGAGCACAAATACACGGAAGTTAAATAACATGTTATTAAACAATGAATGGGACAACTAAGAAATCGGGAAGTAGAACCAAAAAGTTACATGTAAACAAATGAAAATACAACAGTACAAAATCTCTGAGATGTAGCAAAAGCAGTTCTAAGAGGGAAGTTTATAGCACTACAGGTCTACCTCAAGAAGTAAGAAAAATCACACAAAACAAAAACAAAAACAACAACAAAACCTTAATCTACACCTAAAGGAGCTTTAAAAAATGGGGGAGGGACCTCCATACTGTCTTCCAGAGTTGTTGCACTAGTTTGCATTCCCACCAACAGTACACAACAGTACACACCCACATCCTTGCCTACACCTGCTGTTTCTTGAGTTTTTTATTTTAGCCATTCTGACTGGTGTAAGGTAATATCTCATTGTTCTTTTGATATGCATTTCCCTGATGATTAGTGATACTGAGCGTCTTTTCACGTATCTGTTGGCCATCTGGATGTCTTCTTTGGAGAAATGTCTGTTTATGTGTTCTGCCCATTTTTTCATTGGCTTATTCATTTTGGGGGTGTTCAGTTATATCAGTTCTTTATACGTTTTGGATACTAAGCCTGTATGGGACGTCATTTGCAAATACCTTCTTCTATTCAGTTGGTTGTCTGTTAGTTTTGTTGATTGTCTCCTTTGCTGTGCAGAAGTTTCTTATTTTGAGGTAGTCTCAATAGTTTATTTGTGCTTTTATTTCCCTTGCCAGAGAAGACATATCTACAAAAATGTTCCTATGGCCAATGTCAGAGAAATTACTGTTTATGTTCTCTTCTAGGATTTTTATGGTTTTAGGTGTCATACTTAGGTCATTAATTCATTTTGAGTTTATTTTTGTGTATGGTGTATAAGAAAATGGTCCAGTGTCATTCTTTTGCAAGTAGCTGTCCCGTTTTCCCAGCACCATTTGTCAAAGAGACTGTCTTTTTCCCATTGCATATTCTTGACTCTTTTGTTGAAGATTAATTGACCATATAATCACAGGTTTGTTTCTGGGCTTTTTATTCTGTTCTATCAATCTATGTGTCTATTTTTGTGTCAGTACCATACTGTTTTGATTACTACACCTTTGTGGTATATCTTGAAATCTGGGATTGTGATACATTTAGTTTTACTCTTCTTTTTCAAGATTGCTTTAGCTGTTACAGGTCTTTTTTGGTTCCATTCAAATTTTAGGATTGTTTGTTTTAGTTCTGTGACAAATGCTGTTGGTATTTTGATAGAGATTGCATGAAATCTGTAGATTTCTTTGGGTATTATAGACATTTTAAGAGTATTTGTTCTTGAAATCCATGAGCATACAGTGTCTTTCCATTTGTTTCTCTCATATTCAATTTCTTGTATCAGTGTTTAATAGTTTTCAGAGTACAGGTCTTTCAAACCCCTGGTTAAGTTTATCCCGAAGTATTTTATTATTTTTGGTGCAAGTGTAAATGGGATTGCTCTTCATGTATCTTTCTGCTGCTTCATTATTAGTGTATAGGAATGCTACAGATTTCTGTACATTGATTTTTGTATCCTGCAACTTCACTGAATTCATTGATCAATTCTAATAGTTTGTTTTTGTTTTTGTTTTTTTATGGAGTCTTTGGGGTTTGCTATATATAAGAATCATGTCATCTGCAAATGGGGAATGTTTTACTTTTTCCTTACCAATTTCATTCTTTTTTCTTGTCTGATTGCTATGGCTAAGATCTCCAGTACTAGGTTGAATAAAAGTGGTGAGAGTGGACATCCTTGTCTTGTTCCTAATCTTAGGGGGAAAGCTCTCAGTTTTTCCTCATTAAGGATGATGTGAGCTGTGGGTTTTTCATAAGTAGCTAAAGATATGCTTTTATTTCCTAAGGTTCTAAGATCTAAGAACATTTCAATATAATCATGAATAACATAATCAGATGTTATCTGGCCAATGGAACACACAGGGTGAATCACACACATGCACACACACAGAGATTTCCAATTCTACTGTGGGCTTTGATACTAATATTATTACTTCATTTCATTTTGGTTAGTTTTGCATAGGTGTAATAATAGAGAAAATGTGACAAGTAAAAGTGAAGCCAAAAAAAGGAAAGAAAACAGAATTAAATATATTTATCAAACCTATACTCTGGATCGTACATTACACTTAAGTGTTATTTTTTTCTTACAGTCTCCACTAGTCCTTTGAAGCAGGACATTATTTTTGCCTTATTTCTGTCATTCTACATATGATGAAATTGGAGCTGAAAGAGATTAAGGAAAATGCCTTTTGCAAGTACATAGCTTTAAACCTAACAACATCTAGCTCCAAAGTCCTTGATCTTACTATTCTACCACGCTAAAGAGAGGATGTATTCAACAGGGTTTTACAGTGTGCCTATCATATGCCAGATGCTTAATCATGATTATGGAACAGGAACTTGGAACATGAAGAACTTTTTTTTATTTCCTTCATTCCACACATATTTATTGGATACTTACTGTGTACCAAACAGAAAAGCTCCTACCTAGAAATGTTGACATGGAATAAAAGACAAATATTAGTCATCTACTGACAACTACTAGATCTCACCCATTCCTGTTAGCTTCCCAGAAGGGCCCTTCCACACTAGAGCTGGTAATATCACATCCCTACGAGCTTGCAGTCCCCAGGGGTATAACTGCTTATCCTCAGAAGCCTAGATTCTGGGCTTATTCTGGCTTTGATGATTTTTTTTCTATCACGGTTTATTTATGATCTGCAAATTACTAATTTTTAAAAATTCAAATAATTTAAAATTGTCTTTCTTTTAAAAACTTACAGGCATGCCTCTATCCTTTGTGTGTGTTACACAGTACCTTGTTCACTGCAGATAGTCACAGATGTGTTTTTTCCCCCTAGAAAGAAACTTAGAGAATATCAACCCAACCTGCTCATTTTATGGATAAGGACATTAAGGCACAGAAAGATGACTTTATTTTCTGCATTCATATGCCTATTAGTACCAGAACTAAGACAAAAACTCAAGTCTCTAACTCGTGGGCTAGTACTATATCCAATTCTGTGTCCCTACTCATTTGAATTAATTCTTCAAATAAGGAAGTCTTTTCAATTATAACTCTAATTATAGGTATGAGAGTCACAAAATTCTCTGCTTATTCCCATGCCCATTCTCTAATTAAACAAGTGATAAAAGATGTGACTGACGTAATGAACATCAAAAAAGGAAAAATAATGAAATAAACATTATGAGGTTATGAGTTGGCTTGAGATCAATTCACTGGTCTTCATTATACTTATTCATACAAGCTTGGATTTTATCCAAATGAGCTCCAACTCTACATTTTAATTCAACAGAATGGTAGCTTCACAAGTTTCATGCATCAAAAAAACGTAAGACATCAAACTCAATCAAGGATTTGGTTAAGTTCATAAATGCATAAGACATTTAACAAGCAGTACAGGGAATAAAATGTTTCTAAGACATAGTTCCTGATCTTAAAAATGACAATTTACAATCTCTTCATAAAAATAGCAGAATTGCTTTTAGGTGTAGAATCATGTCATTCATTCATTCATTCATTCACTGGCCAAATTATTTATTTAGCATCTATTACACACAAGCACTGTGTTAAGGAAATTATGAGCAAAAACAAGCAAACAAAAGAAGCATAGACATAGGTGTATTCACTATGTATTGTTGCTTAACAACTCTAAAACTTAGAGACTTTTTTTAAAAAAAGATTTTATTTATAACAGAGAGAGAAAGAGAGAGAGGGAACACAAGCACGGGGGAATTAAAGAGGGAGAAGCAGGTGCCCCCTGAGCAGAGAGCCTAACATGGGCCTCAATCCCAGGATGCTGGGATCATGACCTGAGCCAAAAGCAGACACTTAACGACTGAGCCACCCAGGTGCCACTAAAACTTAAGGACTTAAAACAACAAAAATGTATTATCCCACAGTTTCTGTGGGTTTGGAGTTCAAGCATAACTCAACTGGGGGCCTGTGGCTCAAAATCTCTCACAGGTTCAAGTTAAGGTGTCAGCTGTAGCTGCTGACTCATCTGAAAGCTCAACAGTGAAGGATGGTGGCAGGAAATGATCTAATTCCAAGCTTACTCACAGGGTTACCGAACATGCCTCAGTCCTTTGCTATGTGGTCCTCTGCACAAGGTGCCTTATGACATGGCAGCCGGCTTCCTATGGGGAGTGCAATCGAAGACAGAACACCCCAAACAGAAGCCACTGGGTCTTATACCCTAATTTCAGAAGCGACACCCCACCATGTAATCATATCTGCATTATGTTATTGATGAGAAGCAAGTCAATATGTCTATCCCACATTCAAGGGAACAGAATCACAAAGTGATGGGGGGCAAAGGGAAGAGTCAGTGGAGACCATCTTAAAGGCTTCCTAAAAGACTTCCCTTAAAGACAAAAGATCTTGCCAGTTAGAAGCTTAGAGCCCTTTTATGTTGACTTTTTAGTATGTTGTCCCATGGCTTTAAAAACTGACTGGCCTATGGCAGATTCTCAACAAATACCTGCAGAATAGTAAGTAATAAATCAAAGAGGGTAGATTTGGGCTAAACTGAGAAGGCCTTAAAATGCCTGGCTGAGTACTTTATTCTTAATCTCATAGGCAAAGTGGAAGCATGCATACTTGGAACATTAAAAAGCAAAACAGCAGTAGGGCACCTGGGTGATTCAGTCAGTTAAGCATCTGTCTTCTGGTTTTGGCTTAGGTTATAATTTCACGGGAGGTAGGGTTAAACCCCATGTCGGGCTCCATGCTGAGCAAGGAGTCTTTTTTTATTATTATTATTAACTTATAATGATATAGATGTCATGAAAAGAAGGGCCATCTGTACCCCGATGTTCATAGCAGCAATGTCCACAATCGCCAAACTGTGGAAAGAGCTGAGATGCCCTTCAACAGACAAATGGATAAAGAAGATGTGGTCCATATATACAATGGAATATTACTCAGCCATCAAAAAGGATGAATACCCAATTTTTGTATCAACATGGATGGGAATGGAGGAGATTATGCTGAGTGAAATAAGTCAAGCAGAGAAAGTCAATTATCATGTGGTTTCACTTACTTGTGGAACATAAGGAATAAAATGGAGGACTATTAACTTATAATGTATTATTTGTTTCAAGGGCATAGGTCTGTGAATCATCAGTCTTACACAATTCACAGCAAGGAGTCTGCTTGAGATTCTCTCCCTCTGCCCCTCTCCCCACTCATTAACTCTCTCTCTCTAAAATAAGTAAATTAAAAAGAGAGAGAGAAGAGGAGAACCTCTCTTCACTCTAATGTTGCCCTTTCCCCTCACTTCTTCTGTTCTCTTACAAGTGTTGAGAAGAAATCTTCCTTGTTTCTCCTTTAGGGTGATCAACTGTCCCAGTTTGTCTAGGCTAAGGGGGTCTGGGGGACATGGGTCTTTCCAGGCTAAAGTGGGAAAGATTTTGGCAACCTGGAGCCAGTTGGTCATCCTACGTTGCTCCCATACTCATTTCTCCCTTCAAGAAGAAGAATGGCCAATATTATTTGTCCACATTTCCAGAGTATGCCACAGAAACAAAGAGGCTCTCACTCACCATCCTGGGCCACCTGTGCTTAGACATCAGGTGTTCATCTCTCACTCCTACTGTCTAGTAGGAAACAGACTTCTGCTCTCCCAGTTCCAATCTATTCACCTGTGCCTGGGGAGATAAGTTCAAAGAGGGGTGGGAGTTGGAAGGCTTGGCCAAGTTCTCTTATCTGGTTTTGGCAACAAAGAAACAGATGGTATACACTGCTTCACTGTACCTACTTTATAACTGAACAGAACTCAGAAGGAAAAGGAACAATTAGGATCTCTCATATATCCAACAATGATTGAAGCAGATTATTTAGCAAATGTTTATAAAATGCCTATTATGAGCCATGTGAAGTATTAGAGAAACAAAAATAAATATGGCAGTCCTTACCCTCATGGCACTCACAGTTGCAGACTTATAAACCAGTATTTAAATATACCACATTAAATTATATCATAATAATTTATTTATAACACCTTGAAAGCAAGAATAAAGTGACCTTTTTTCTTAAAATCGTAATTATTGGTATGGTATTGCAAATTTCCCCCAAAAAAGTAAAAAAAAAATTGTTTAGAGGAAGTGGTACTTGAATCTTGAAAAATGAACACAAGTTTGTGAGGTAAATATGTTAGAAAAAGCATTTCAATCAAAGCATGTGCAAGGACTTAAAAATGTAGGAAGATGATGAAAATAAAAGAAAATAATTTAAAATGTCTCCATCAGTAGGAGATTGTGGAGGTATGGCATAAAATTAAGGTTAAGGTTTATCTGGGTGCTAGATATTCTGTAATAACAGATTTTGTTAAAAGCCTGAGAAACCCAAGATACAGACAGGAATACAGTCTGGAGGTGGGAAGAATAGCTGTCAATTCTGAGAACAGGTGAGGGGAGTGTGAGAAGTGGCACTAAAGTGGTTGTTGTGGTATGAAATGGGGAGAGCAAGCAGGGCAGAGGCAGGGAGGAAACAGAATCTGCAGGACTTTCCCACTGGAAAAGTTTGAGGAAATGGTAGAACACCAAACTAAAAATGTGGGATGAGAAACTGGAAATGTGAACTTGGATCATAAAAAGGATGGCAGATCAACAGACACAGATGGGTCTAGAGTTGAAGGATGATAGATGATGCCCAAAGAGAGAAAAAAAAAAGTGTTGAGAGAAAAGAGGCAGAGACTGATATTTAGAAAAACCAATATTCGTGGAGGTGAAAGAACAGAGTCCTTTGAAAGGAGCAGTAAAGAGAAGCAGCTCAGAGGTATAACTCAGAAGAGGAAGGAAAGACTCTCAAGGAAGAGATGGTCAGCTGGGCTGGAGTTACTGGAGGTGTCAGGGATTTAATGGTGGCTATTCATGAACTCTAGCACTGGCAGAGTCAAACAAAGGTAACAAAGGCATAATGGATGGAGAGAACTTGGAGTTTCAGAATAAATAACACTTATTACAAGTACTTTTTTTTAGCATCCTAAGATCTATAAAGAACACCCCTTCAATGTGGTATATATATACAATGGAATACCATGCAGCCATCAAAAAAAGAAATCTTGCCATTTGCAATGATGTGGATGGAACTAGAGGGTATTATGCTAAGTGAAATAAGTCAATCAGGAAAGGCAATTATCGTATGATCCCTCTGATATGAGGAGTTTGAGAGGCAGGGTGGGGGTCGTGGGGGATAGGAAGGGAAAAAATGAAACAAGATGGGATCAGGAGAGAGACAAACCATAAGATACTCTTAAGCTCATGAAACAAACTGAGGGTTACAGGGGGATGAGGGGAGGGATACAGTGGCTGGGTGATGGACATTGGGGAGGGTCTGTGCTATGGTGAGTGCTGTGAAATGTGTAAGACTGATGATTCGCAGACCTTTACCCCTGAGGCAAATAATACATTATATGTTTATTAAAAAAAAAGAACACCCCTGCAGATTATTAAGCTATCTATCTAAAATATCATTTATAAACAACATCAAATATTAGACCTAAACTTCTCGTTCATTCATTCATTCATTTGTCAATTCATTCATTCATCCTTCCATCCACTCAAACAAGCATAAAGCCACGGGTAATGGGACTCCAAAACGAGAGTGATTTGTGGTCTCTATCTTCAAGAAAATGTCAACCTGTCAGTCTGAGTCAGAAATACAAATAAAGAGCCCCAAAGTGTACAGTCACTCCAGCACAATCACAGGGGACCAAGAAAGTTCAAAGGACAAACTGGAATTTCCTCCAGTTCCAGGCTTAGGGCTTCCTTACAGTGCCAACAAAGACTGCAAAATGATGCCTCATCCACAGCACAGCGAAAATCAGAACAGGTTCCACCAAGAAAAGGCTGTTAGCCCCCTGCACAAATGCCAAATAGCAACTGAGAAACTCAGACAAATACAGGATGAAGAAATTGGATAAAAGAAGCTGAAGCAACAAATAACTCAAAGAACTGAGGAACCAAACAAGTATTATTTTTTCTTTTCATCAAAAACATTCTCCTTGCTTTAACTGTAACTGGTGACCATGTGGAAAATATAGTTTAAGGGTTTTGTGTTGCTGCTGATAAAACTCACACAGCATCTTTCTTCGTAGAGGACTTACAAAGAAGGTGATGTCAGATAGATACAACCCAATACAGCTCAAGCATGAAAACCATATGACTTATCCTTATGGCCACAGCACAAGCTAAGGATAGAAGCTGTGATTACTCCTTCTGCAAAGCAGAAACAAGGCAAGATTGCTAATGTCATCCTGATTCACCAAGTACCGCCAAGACTGTTCTCCTTTCAGCAAAATTGCTGAACTGTGTGGTTGAGGCTGGATGATTTCTACACAAAAGGACTCTTCATCACACACAGATCTGGAACAGCAGAAGAATCTGTGAGGCTACAACAGATGTGCCATGTTGAAGCATCCCCTGCACATGGGCAGGTGCCAGAGGAACAAGTGGAAGAACAGATCAGCCCAGCATGGGCCATTCATAGTGAAAGAAATTGGCAAATCTATTCACCGGCCTTGCCTCGAATCTGCCAGACCTCGTGTTCACAAGGCTGTGAAACAGAAAGGAGCAATATTCAATTATCCATTGTCGTATAGAAATCACACATTTCTCGGCACTCCTCAGGCTTCAAGTCATAGGTGGTTATCACCGTCATGGCCAATTAGCATTGACAAAAAGCCACAACATACCAGGGCTATACTGCCCAGCAGAACTCACAGGCAGCTAATTCCTGCCAGGCAGGAACTACCATTGTTTAAAGACAACGAGAGTGCCCAGGTACCTTCTCTTCCTGGGGCAAAGGGGAGCTCTAGGAGAAGGAGGAGAAAACCTTCCTCCGTAAGGGAGGGTCTGGCCTCCCACACTATCAGCTGAAGGGGGTATTCAAAGGAGATCAGCCAGGAAAATTACCCCATGTCACCGTGACCATCAAACATGGACGTGCATGGATGCACATACGCAACTTAACTTCATTTTGTGGGGCTTGAGGTAAAGAACTCTGAATGGATGTCAATGTCCAAGAAAGAAGAGCTACTTCAGACAATAAGAAGAGGTTATAATTCTCACAGTTTCAAAAATGCATAAAGTCATCTTTTATATTTTAACCTGGCAAAATCCTATATTCTAACACCAAAGAAATTAGGAGGAAATGTGTTTGAATATGAATCTATTATTCCATACACAGTTAAATGAATAGATGCAGGTTTGCAAATGAAATGTATGTAACTATCGTCTTTAAATCACACACAGGAAAATGTTAACGTGTACACACCAGTTTTTCCAGAATAGTTAAACTATGACAGATCCATCATATTAGAAAGATTTGTCACTGGAGACTTTAGAGGGTTTTTTTTTTTCATCCTTTCCTTTTTCTGGATCTAAGAATATTCATTTCTAAGTTCTATTTGTTCTGCTCCCCATCCTTTGGTGATGTTCTCTTAACAATTCAGAACTTTTTGGCACCTACCCCCCGCCCCCCCGCCTGAAAAAGAATATGAGGAGTTGGACGTGACCTCAGAGTGATTTCAGAAAGATGAAGCTGGTCCCAGGAGTGGTACAGATACTAGATCAGTAAGTCAAGCATCTCCATTAGTGGTATATGCTCTGGCCTAGATGAGGGAATCCTACCATTAATACAATCTTAGTCCTGTTCTTTTCCCTCTTCTCTTTTCCCTCTCCTCCCCTCTCCCTCTGTCTCTTTGTATCAAATCAGATAGGAAAATAAGAAACTTTCAATTCAATCAAGAACACTTGAAAGGAAACATTTTCAGGCTATATGTGATGACAGATCTTAACAGCCCCACTGCTTAGTGATCAGTCACTTTGATGTTAGCAAAGAAAAAACAGAAAAGGGGAAAAGAATCTACAATTGTGACCTAAAACATGAAAATAAGTCTGCTTCCTTTTTACCATTTTCCCTCCTCTTTAATAACTCCACCATTTTGTGTTAAAATATTCATAACATAAAATTTACCACGGAACCACTGTTAAGTGTGAAGGTCTGAGGCGTTAAGGATGTCCGCATCGGAACAGGACCATCACGCCTGTGCATCTCCAGAACTATTTCATCTTGCAAAACTGAAACTCTGTAACCATTAAACAATAAAGCAACCCTTTTATTTTAATTTTCCTAATGGCCAACATATGTCAGCCCATCTTTTTAGCATTTGCTATCTACTTATCTGGTAATAGGGAAGTTAGAGATGATGTGTCTGCCCCCAGGGAGTTGACACGTTAAGACAGAAGACAGACAAAGATGCTGCTTCACAAGCCATTCACTGAGCACACACCTGACACTTAGACAGGTGCCGCATTTAAGTTAATTTCAAAGTAGAATGACTGATAGTTTCGTTTCAAAGTTCTCACTAGTAATACACGATACATAGCTCTCATCCAGGGCAAGATGCTATTCTTAAAAATGATAAATTATTTTAGAAGGAAGAATGGGTGCTGCTATTTTAATGGCCCTTCTCAATGTTATTTTTGAATGTTCACTCACCTTTTTTTTACAATAAATAATTTTATTTCATATTTTTAAATATTTTCATTTAAAGTTAATTTTAAGATTTTAATATTAATTTTAGTATTTAATGCTTCTACTTGGTCATTTTAAAGCCAACTCAGATAGGCATTGCCAATTCCTGAAAAGCCCAAAGCATCCTAGCATGGTCCTTGGACTACTGCTGGCCCCTGGGAAGGGAGGCAGTATCGGAAATGAGGACCCCCGTGTCCTTGGGTCTGTGCATGGACCCCTGAAGCCACCCTCCTTTCCAAATCTGTCATAGCAGGATGTGATGAATAGCATTTCAAAACTTCTAAATCCAGCCTGAGAACAGGTTAAGATGCAATTTGCCCTTTTTAACAAACACTGCATTTCTCTGGAAATTGGTTGCATCACTCACGAACAAACACCTCTTACTCACCTTTCTGTCTCAGGGGGTCAGTGTTGCAAATATTCAGTCCAATTTCTTTTTTTTAAATGGAAACCAGGTGTTGTTCTTGTTGTTTTAATTGTTGTTCTTGTTCTATGGCACCAAATAGAAAGAGACATGCTGATATATTCTGACTTGACTATTTGTGGTCTCTTTGCTAGTGATTATTCATTTCAGTTGGACAGTTATTCAGGTAAGCAATTTGCCACCCTGATGACTGAGAAAAAATATTAAAGTGCTAGGCTTTTAAAATGGTAATATGTGGAAATAGATATAATTCTCTTGCAAAACGTATTCCTCAAGTTTTATATTGGGTCTCCAGTGACATGAACCATAAAATCATGCTAGCTAGTCCAAACTGTTTCTATTGAAATTTTGGTTTAGGATAACAAGGACGGAATCTTTTAAAAGCTCATTTGGAATACAAATCTTGGGGCTCTAGCTACAGTACATCTATGAAGATATCTAGAATTTAGGATGATAACACCAACAGAAAAGTGCATTTCTTCAGTTCAATTTTCTCCTGGAAAATGACATACATGCTGCCTTAAACAGCTGCTGCTGCTGCTTCACGAAATTCTTCAAGAAATGATCTCTGTGAAAGGATTTTGTTCAGTGCACTGTTCCTGCTGGTGCTTCAAGTCCATTATTGAATTTGTATGGAAATGAAAGATGGAGACCGCCAAGCAAAAGCCAAGGCTTTATACCAACTTGCCTTTGCTTGGCCTCCCAGAAAGTCATGCAATCGACCTCATTAGATCCGTCACTAGCTGGCTTATTTCTGGGCCTCCCTCTCCAGCCTAAAATAACACCAGAACTCTCCAGGTCTGAGTCCCTAGACACTATTTTCATGGATACCTATCACAGACACAGGAGTACGCGGAGCCCATGCCATGGCATGAAGCGACACTGCAGAGGAGTTATGGTGACCCAAGAGGACCAAAGGGACACCTTCTGATGAGGCTGGACTGCCTCAGATGTTGCTGTCTCTTGGCCCCATCTTGTCTGGTACTCAGGATGCTTGTTTACGGCAGTTAATTCAGGCTTTGAAGTAACTGTCGAAGCCAGACAAAATACACAGTATAGAATCTCAATGTCAAGAAACGGATTGGAGAAAAGATCCAGTCCAACATCTCTTTTGAGAAACTGAGACCTAAAATGTTTAGTTGCAGACATGAGCCAAAACTAAACCTGGTGTGCCGATTCTCCATCTACTGACTTTTCTTACAAGTCACTTATAGAATTATGCCATGTATCTGGTACTTCTCTATGGAAGGCAAATTTTTAAAAAAATATAATAGAGACTAGGAAACCTTTTAATACATAAAGGTATGAACTGCATCCTCAAAGGGTTTGGTTTTCTCTAATCCTTTTAAACCATCTTCTATCATCTGTATATTAGCTTCTCCCCAACAAGTAAATCTATAAAACGAAATTTCTCTATCTCATTCTGTCAAATTGAACCACACATTAATTGAAAGCTTAAAGAATTATTGTAATGACTTACTATTTTACTTAAATGATTTTTAAAATTTGAGAAGGAGCCAAATACCTTTCTGGGAACAAAAATAAAGCAATTTACAGAAGTGATAGGTATTTGGCAAGATTTGCAGGTAACAGAGATTCTGTAAATGTACATGTTTGAGGAGGTTCTCTTAGAGAATATTCTTAAAGACAGCATGCTTAAAAGAAAGCTTAAAGCAATATTATGTTCATAAAAATTAATTGTTCTCTTAGCGAATATACCAGACCTAGATTCATGTTTGTAAATGCTTCTTTCCTACCTGATATTGTCAGAGTTAGCTAAAATTCTACAGTAAAGTTTTATAATGATACAATCATAGGATTAAAAGGGACATCAAAAAGTCCAATTTTTACTTCTATACATAATTTCTCTACTCCAAAGGTGGTTCCTCAGTTAAGAGATAGTATTATATTGGGCTGGTATGATCTCTACACCCCCACAAAATCAAAAGACTGTTAAAAAAAACTTTTCTGGGATGGATTATAGTATTTGCTATTTCCAGCACTAATCTGAATTTGTAAGACATTTTCCTAGGTTGCCTGCATAGTTATGTTATGTTACCAAGAAGTCATCTCTATGTCTCACCCATCAGCTGGTGTAATTATAGGAAACACTGTATTTTAGTTCTCATTCAGTGTTATGTTCTAATAAGCACCGTACTAAAGCACTCAATACGCATCAGCTCTAACTCTAATCAATCCACACAGCAGCCAGTCATTATTCATAGCCATTGCCCAGTTTAGGAGACTGAGGTCTGAGGAGCCTAAAGGACTTGCCCAAGGTCTCACTGCCACCACCGTTAGAATCTGAACCTGCTTCTATCCAAACCATACATTCTTTACCCTTTGCCACAGCCTCTCTAGCAGGTACATAGCCTGGAGGAACCAAGATACAGATACATCTTGATGATAAAAAGGATGTTAGGACCAAGAGAGCCAGCAGAGTCTCAATGTGTGGCCTCGGGGACACTTGATGAGTTCTGACACAGTCTACCTACAGCAACAGCAATCCTTAGCCAGTGCCTGATTATTTTGGAGGACTCTTGTTTTCTGTAACATCTAAATCTATCGATCAAGAAACATGTATCAAGTGCCTACTATGTAAAAGGCCCTGTAGGTACAATTGCCAGATAAAATGCAGTATAAATATGGCCACATCCAAACACTCCAATGAGACATACTGAAAAAGTCTTCACTGTTCACCTGAAATTCAAATTTACCTGGGAATCCTGTCTGGTTTGGTTTTGTTTTTGCTAAATCTGGCAGCCCCGCCAGTAGGTGAAATATACAGTTGCTTTGTTTCATCTTGGTTTTAATTGTCCCTCAACCTCTTGGTGAGACAATCCACAAACACCTGAATAGGAAGCCAACAATTCAATGTGGGATCTGGAACATGCTATGTGGCCAGCGTATGTATTAGGTCTCTCTTATAAAGGTTCGAAACTCCTCCCAGAAACTGTTTTAAAAACACACAGCGCTCTGTGCCCAGATGTCTCTCTGGGCTAGATAAGTTCCTGTGGTTGGTATCTTGTTTTATAGTGATTCACTCTTTTCATTTCTGTAGTTAGTTGAGAATCAGGGACCCAGCAGAAAGGGAATGACCCACTCAGAAGGAGTAATTAAGGAGAATGTTTTTACATTCTGCCAGGGTGCTGGCAGAGTTAAAAGAAACTAGCAAGAAAGGTGAAGTCCATGAAGACTAGCAACCTTGGGAAACTGCCGGGCAAGAGGTGGGAGCCATTACTGGAACTCAGTGAGAGTTTAGCTGCAGGAAAGAACTAAAAGTACAACGCTGGTAAGAAATGCAGCCAAGAGCAAACTGTGGCCCAGCAGGGCAGGAGCCAGGGGAATAAATCTCTCTCACCTTGCACCCGGCTGATGCCTCCCACTGGCAAACACAAGCAGAAATAAGGGGTCAAGGGAAGCCTGCTGTGACGTCCCTGAGAGTCAGCTGCTGCTTCTAAATGCACAGAGCAAGGGGAAAAGGATGGTGAGCAGATGGGAGGGGGACAAAGACAGAATACCCAGCACACTCTCTTGTATCAAACCATTACTTTTTGTGCACTTCCTTAGCATTTTATACATGTCTGCAGAGGATTTGTCACATCTTATAATATTTGGTTATTTATTCATCATTTTTTTCTCTCAGTAATGTGTGTGTATTTCTCCCTGAAACTGATGAGAAAGTTATATATGATTTTGATCATTTCAAGTATGCCATCAGGGCAAGGAAGGCAGAACACAGCCTACCAAACCCTGATTGCCAGTGTCAAAGGACAAAAGCGGGGAAGAAAATGAGATTGCTCTTCTTCCAGGATCAGAAGATGGTTTGCTTAATGCGAAGCCCACCGAAATGACAGTAAGGAAAAGGGGACAAGGCAAGGAGCAAGTTCACCCCCTTATGGCACAGCCTAAAGAACAGTTATCCACCTCATGCCCACTTCCCTGGGAAGCAACAACTCATGAGAGGGGTCACAGGGTCACAACTACTGTACAAGTCCATTCGCTTGTTTTTGTTGGCTTATGACTATGTTAAATATAAACAGATTGCTCTGCCCTTCACAAATTTATTCATAAATTTATTCCATAAAACTTCCTTTTTCCACAGAGCCCATTAGAGTGTTGATGTCCCATAGGGCAAGAGAAATACCTAGAAATAAATAAGTATGAATATTGTCCTGAAAACTTAAAACTATTCTAAAATCACTTGAGGCTCCTTAACTGCTACATACATGAAAAGATCTCTTACATGTTGGAGAAATTCTAGTCTGGATCCTTACTTCACCTTGAAGAAGCATCATCTGCCTTGGACAGTAGTGCTCTGGGGAAACGGTGGTGGGGTATCTGTTAATGAACATTCATCCCAGTCCTCCTAACTAAACTGTATCACCTGAGCTTCTCGTTAAGGAAGCTGATCAAAGCTTCTATCCGAACACAGTCAAATTGCTGAACAGTAAGCAAAACTTTCCAAGGGAATTAAACAAATTTAATTTGGACAGACATGTGCTACTTGCTATCACAATATATATACTTAACTGAAAAGTTTTTTAAAAAGCAGACATTAGGGTTCATTAATTTGCACTTTTCCATCCTCCCTCTTGTACATATTATTCAACTCTGGTTTTAAAGTTTAAGATGGCATACTGGCATCTGCCTTAGATCTTCTCTTTTCCTCTTTGGGGTATTTTCATGGATTCCATCCCTTCCTCTCATGGTGCTCAGAATTCTACAGTGAATGAATAAGAATACTGGCTCAATGGTTTTATTCTTTGTTTTAAAACTAAAGCAATGTCACATTTATCTAGAAATCTAACATTTTAAATCCAACTCAAATATAAGCTAAAATTAACAAGAACAACAACAAAACTATCTGAATGTTTCTGTAATAACCTGACATAAATCAAACAAGAAAAATCTTTCTATAACCTCTTTATAGTAAATTGACATGCTTAATTCTACAAGAGAAGTATTCGACGGGGCCTATCATTAGCATTTTGGTATTTCCTTAGCACGTAGGTTATCTGGTTTCCCAGCATACAACACATTTACGGCAACAGTATACTGTAGTTGCTAAGAGCCAGGACAGGAGTCAGGCACACTTACATGATTTAGCCACAAGTTACCGCCCCCTCTGGGCTTCAGTTTTCTCCTTGTCGTAGGAAGCCCCTAAGATAGCCCTCAGTGATTCCTGCCATATATTGGTATTCATGCCCCTGTAGAAGCCCATCCTCTTGAATGTGGGCCAGAGTTACTCACTTTTAAGGAATGGCATACATCAGGGATGTCTGCCCTGAGAACAAATTATAGATGATAATTGCCATTTTGTAGGTTTTCTACCACATTCTTTGTCCATCATATCCCTCATTCTAAGGGAAACAGCAGCAGCATGGGGGAGGCCAATGTAGCAAGGTACTGATGTCTCTACCAACAGGCAGCAAGGACATGAAGCCTGTCAACAACCAAGTAAACGAGCTTGGAAGTAGATCTTCTTTGTCCTACCAATAGTTATGCGGGTGAGCCTGGAGGTGGCTTTTCCTCACTCGAACCCCAAGATGACTGCATCCCTGGACGACATTTTGTAGCCCGTGGGTGATCCTGACCCAGAACCACCCAGCTAAGCCACTCTTAGATTCCTGATTCTCAGAAACTATGAGAAAAATGTGCTGTTTTTCAACCACTGAGCCATGGGGTAATTTTTTATACAGCACTATCTAACCAACACAGAATTTGATAATGAAATTGTGGTGCTGTTCTCGAACAGAAATCTAAAATATGGAAGTGGCTTTACAACCAGGCTGCAAGTGGGCTTTGAGGAAGGAGCTAGTTAATGCTTAAAGTGGCTCGAACACACTAGAATTTTGGACTCTGAGGACACAGCAGGTGATGGCTTATAGAAAAGTGAGAAAAGTCTTACTGGAAACCAGCTGCAAAGCAATAGCTATCTACACCCATTTGCCACATAGGATTTTTCTGAAGATTAAATGAGTTAATGCATGAAAGCATTTAACATAGTGCCTAGTACATTGTAATATACTCAATAAATAATATAAAAACAGATAAATTAATAGAAGCTGACAATAGAAATAATAATACCGAATCGTTGCAGTAAAATCACAAAACTAGACATGAAAACAAAAACCAAACATTCTAGAAACATTTACTTAGAAGAAAACAACTCAGCAGCCTCTACGGAATAATTGTACTTCTACCCTGTATAATAATGGCTCTTTTCATAATTACTCTCGTCATTGCACATGTAAAACAGTATTTTGACATTTCCTCAACACCAGTATCCTTCATTTTTTTCGTTGTTTCTGTTGCTATACCTCTACTTTTCTAATTATACTATCAAGAAACTCTTCTTTGCTTTCCAACTCCTAACTTAATTAATTACCCAATCCTATTGGTTCTTTAAATGTCTCCTCCACCCACCATTTCCTTCTCTTTATATTTCAAGCTCCTTCATCCAGCCCTGTTCACACCACACCTAGTCTATGCTAATTCTTGTATAATTCCACACCCCTTCTGTCTGTGACTGATAGCATTGACCCCCACTCTCACAGACATCCGGGACTGAAACTCAAGATCCTGTCCTGATTTCTTTTCTTCACTTCTCACATTTAATCAGTAACTGAGTCCTACTGAAGACTGCAAGGAGGGTGAGAAAAGACAAGGGTCAAAGATACAGTTGATGAGACCAGTAAAATCATTAGAAGTTTTGAAGGAGACATGCTAAGTCAAGAAATAATTTCAATAAGCTAATGCTAAACAAAGGTAAATGCAAAAATAAAGAGGTTTCTCTTTTTTAATCGAGGTACACTTGACATAGAATATTAGTTTGAGGTAAACAACATACCAATTTGATAAAAATAAAGACATTTGAGGGGCGTTTGGGTAGCGTAATTAAGCATCCAACTCTTGGTTTCGGCTCAGGTCGTGATTTCAGGGTCATGAGATCAAGCCCCACATCAGGCTCCATGCTCAACATGGAGTCTGCCTAAGACTCTCCCTCCCTCTTCCTCTGACCCTCCCACCCACCTCGCGTGCGCACACAAACTATGTACACACACTCTCTGTCTCTGATAAATAAATAAATCTTTAAAAAAATAAATAAGCTTGAGGGGACAACATATTTGTTATTTTTCTCTAAAATAACTTTCTCTATGCCAGATGCTATATAAGTTCATTCTTTCATTTATCCAATGAATATTTACTGAGGACCAACAATGTCCCCAACACTATGTAAAGTACTAGCTACACGTCTGGACACATAGTGTTGAAAAATAAAGACACCATACCACTCACAGATTTTACAATCTAAGATTCGTTATCTTATTTGATCTTCATACAAGCCACAAGATTGGTATCATATCCTTATTTTTCACATGAAGAAACCGAGGCTCCATTAAGTTATGTAATTTGTGAAAGATGACAAAGCTACAACATTATAGGATGAGTATTAAAACCCAGATTAGACTAAGTCTAAAGTCATGTTCTTTCAACTATATGACCCTCTCTTACTAAGGTGAGCATTAAAATTTGGCACTGGAATAGGCACCCATTCATAAGTAAGTTCAATTTCTGTCCAGTGATAGAAGCAGTATAATTTATTTCCCCCTATAAACTGTGATAATTTGAACATTCCAAAAAGTTCCAAACACAAGGTTTTCCCACAGGTTTGGTCATTTATTCTCTACAAATCACAATAATAGTAATAATAATAATAATACCATAAACACTATACTCCTTTGTAATAAAGACTAAACAAAGACTCTGGAGTTAGAAAGATCTGATTTGAATCCTAGCTCTGCCACTAAATGACTATGCATCCCAGGCAAATTACTTAACCTCCTCAATTTCCTCACCAGTAAAGTGGAGATAATAACAGTACCTATTTCATTGCATTGTTGTAAGGATTAAATGATATAAAATGCTTCTCCTGCCACATGGAGTACATCCTCTGAATATTAGTTTATTAGAAGTTTCATGGGATAAAATAATAACCAAGACATTGCTGCTAAGAGCTTTCATTCTATTAAGAAGAGTTAGGCACATAAAAAGTATAAGTACAAATACAGTGAGGTGGCATGAAATAGTAAAAGCATACACAAGATAGTTTTGGAGAACAGTGAAAGATGCAATAACTTCTGTCCTAGGGAAACATTTCAGTGATTACATAACTTTCTCAATGATTATATACTTTTGGAAAGACATATTTCATATTTCAGTTGCTCTCTAATACAATGGCTAGTTTTGGAAATTTTATTTTAGAAGCAGTTCCAACACTGGGATAATTTCCTTTAAAAAAAAAACAAACAAACAAAAAAAACCAAGAAGATCCCAGGTAGACTTTCCCAAAAGCATAGTCCAAAAACTATCCTTAATTCTCCTCCAATGCTTCTCCACTCTCAACAAAAAAGGTGGAAATGACCTTCCAGGTCCCCAAATAAATGAACTGACAGTTCTATGGAAGAAGGCACCATGTGCTGGAGAGAAATGAGGTTCAGATGCCTACATGGAATTCTGTCTTGCCAGTCCTCCCCTTAGGACGGGGCTGGTCTGTGCACAAGTGTTTTTATTAGGTCCTGAAAATGTGAATATGTATGAGGAAGGATGAGATTCCATTATATAATCTCTAAGTGGTTTTCCAATTTCTGTTATTGCTTTCCTGGCATAGGAGTTGATAAGTAAATGATGCTTTAAAAAGTTATCTGCCATATTCATGTGTTCTACCTGTTGGTATAAAATGTGGTTGTTGTTTCGTCTTGATGTTATAGAACTAAAAAGGAATAGCTGCTTGACGCGCAAGGGAAAAAAATTCCTTTAAAAGCACAAAGCAAGTATTCCTATAATGAAAAGACAAGAAGTTCTTACCCCTGCTTAAATAACAACTGAACCAATACACCAACATTCAAAAATTGTGTAAATGCTTTTGTCTTAATTAGATGTATTATTTCTTTTTAATTTGGAATATATGTCCATTGAAAGGGTTTATCTTTGCTAATAATTAAATAAGGGCAAATTAGAGAAAGTTTACAGGATTTTTTGTTGTTGTTGTTTAACATGAGAAAAACACCCTGTAGTGCTCAGTACTTGGTGCTGGTGAGGTGAAGTGGAATTTGGAATTCTTATTTACCATTGGTATATGGTGCCATACTTTTGGAAAAGCATGATAGCCAAATATAGAAAGTGTCATGAAAATTATCATGTCTTTCTGCCATATAAAGATTAAAGATTGTCTGGGAAATTTATGCTCAGGAAATATTTCAACATAACCAAAATATTTTAAGAGAGATCACAACAGAATATTTTTAACAGAAAAAGAAGGTAGAAACCAGTCAAGGTTCACTGTAAGAGAATAATATGACAAATTTAGAACTTGTAACTATTGTGATACCATGCAGTGGATACATGGAAAATGCTCAGTAAGTAAAAAATGAGACAGTAAAATCATATATATATACATAGGCAATTACATAAAATACACACACATATATAGATGGATTCAAGGGCCTTTTGAAAACAGGCAAATGTCAATTATCTCATAACCATATAATCTACCATTTTTCAAAATATTTTTATAATTATACACCTTTTATTCCAAAAATAAAGAGATCCATGTACAAACTAAGAAAAATTCTAAAATCTCACCCTTAAATATCTTTTAATATATTCTTGCATGAATTTTATTTTAATCCATTTATCAATTCTTATATGCATTTTCCATTTATTTTATCTTATTTCTCACATTTCAGTTGTTTGAGAAAATGAATAGCATTAATAAGCCTCTGTTAGTCTGGATCCTTTGAGAAGCAGATTCCAAAACAAGATTAAATGTGCAAGGATTTTACTGGAGAAAATGCTCCTGTGAGAGGAGACAGAGAGTCAGAGAAAGTGAGGATAGTCATCAGATCACGAGGGAAGGAGAGAGCAAGGGATATTCGTGGGTGGAAGCAACCTGCACTGCACTGCATCTCACGAAGGTAGGGCAAAAGCCAGGGCAGGTCCTTCGGGCAAAGCCCACTGACCAAGACGTCTTCCCGGAACCTGAGTATCCCTCCAGCACTCAGTCTTTGACCAGGAGCAGCCCATGGGAGGTGTGGGCTTGGGCAAAGATAGCTCTGGATTTCAAAGCTCAACATCTGAGGCCCATGATCAATTACCTCTGCTACCAGGAGGTCTGCAGGCACATTCTCACGGCTGCCATGGTGCCCATCATGATTTAAAGAAAGCAAAATATACAACAATAATTCCACATAAGTTACCCGTCTTGAACATTCCATCATAACTAGAAAGTAATAAGGAAGAATTAAAGGAAAAAATACGTAAGTTTTATAAAGTCAAAAGATGAGAGTCTAAATGAAGCATTATTTGGAACTGAAGTACAACACTCCCTTCCTTGCTCCATCACTTTCCTCAGCCATCATGACATTAAAACTGGCAAGCAAATGCTAAGGTGGCCCTTACTAGATTATGTGTTAAATCTGCCTGATACGTTCTAACTGGCATGTTTATCAACCAGTGAACCAAAATATTTAAATGATGAGTCACAAGCCTCTCCAGAGAGTCTCCCCAAAGACCCTGGGCACTGGTGTCAAGTAGCCCAAGATTCAGCCTCTGGTTCTACAACTTGCTTTTGCTGAACGGCCTTAGAGAAGGAATGTTTTCTCCCCGCCTCAGCATTGATAGGAAAACTGCAGTAATTATACCTACTTCGGATAATTATACCACTTCATCTTCATCGTTATGAGGTTTAATGAGATAATATGCTTAAAACACTCAGAACTATACTTAGCACATATTAGCACTCAACAAGTATTAATTCTCCTCCTGTACACACACACACACACACACACACACACACACTTTCATCAGGCACCACCTGATGGATCTTTGGTTCACTATGGTTTCTAGGATAAATCCAGCCTCCTGGGCACCTCCTCTCCAGCCATATTTCTTCAAAGTCCCTTTGAACAATTGTGCCTCCCATTTTTCCCAGTTCAGGATTCCAACTCAGATTAAGCTGATCTGCTCAGTGTCTTTCAAACATGGAATTCAGCTTCAACAGCAAACAGTGTATCTGCTGTACCCCCCTCTACCCTGTTCATCTCTGCTTTTCTGAGTGGTACTCACATCTTACCTTTTTATGGAGCCATCAATCTCTCAATCTCCGTGCTTCCACAGTACTTATTAACATATTGTTTAATTTGGCAGTAAATAATATATGCTTATCTTACCACCATCTACCATCTTTTATCCTCCTGGCACTTAGTAAGAGGTATTAAGCCCATAGTGGGTTCTGAATTAATTCTTACTTAATGATAGGTGTTCCCTACATTCCTGTGACCCTATTTGCATCCCACAGAGCTATATGCTCTGACATATCTATACACGTGACAGTGATTTAGAAGTCCAATGCGCTATCCATTGCGCTACAGAGCCTATACACGTGACAGTGATTTAAAAGCACTGATCCGTACTTGAAATAACCAGCTTACCTGGTTCAGAGGCATCTGTATGAACAGTGGCAATTAGAAGTGGTCTCCAAAGTAATATTCTACAACATTACTGCAATGTTATTGTAAATATAGAAGAAATTAATAAAACACTTGTAAATATGCAAATGAATAAATGTGTCTTCAGTGGCTTCGAGTGGGACATAAAAAATGCAAGTCTGACAACCACCAATCTAATACAACTACCTCATACTACAGTTTTATTCCAGAACCCAATAAGAATCCATTCAACCTTCAGACACTTTAAAAATAAATTAATATAGAAAAATCATCAAGCATTATTTAGCACACATTCCTGCCCAATTAGGATCCACTCAAGACTCCACATAAAACAAATTATCTAGACCCATCAACACAAATACTCCTTAAAAATGAAGCCATTTGCAAACATAGTCCAGTCTATGTGAGCTCTCTCAAACCAGTAAAACCTTATATGCTTATAAGATCAAATAGACACTATCTAAAGGTCTTATACACTTAGAAGAACATAGCGCCCAAGTACAACTATATTAATGTATAGGAAAAAAATAATATAGCAGGAGAAAATTCCACTGGCAAAATTTTTATCTATTAAATAAACATCATTTGAAATGGGGGCACGGCTGACAAGATGTGGAACAACAGGACATGACATTTTGTTACAGGTGTCCACTGTCTGGGTCTGAAGGCTGAATGAGTATCTAGAACAACAGGCATATGCTAAAGGGAAAGCAGCTTTATCTTTGTAATTTGGGATTTACTTTATGGCCCCTACATTACCTGGTATAATATAGAAAACACTTGTTTCCATCCATCAGAGAAGGCAGCACTGGAGAAGGACAGTAAGGTGGCTCACCAGCAAACTGCATGTTAACATGACATCGGGAGGCTATGAAGCCAGGAATAGAGTACATTTGCTTAACACAAATACCTTTGAGGGAAAGGAGGAGGATGGGTGGGTCTAAGAAAAAGCTGCATTAAGAGAGGTCTGGAGCAGGTACCTGGGTGGCTCAGTGGGTTAAAGCCTCTGTTTTTGGCTCAGGTCATGATCTCAGTGTCCTGGGATCGAGGCCCGCATCAGGCTCTCTGCTCAGCAGGGAGTCTGCTTCCTCCTCTCCCTGTCTCTCTGCCTGCCTCTCTGCCTAGTAACTTGTAATCTCTCTCTGTGTGTCAAATAAATAAATAAAATCTTTTAAAAAAAAAGAGAGAGAGAGAGAGAGAGGTCTGGAGCTACACACTGGAAACTCTTCAAACTGTTGGTGAAAGAATACCAGGTTCACCGTTCACGGAGAGGGCTTCATAAACTTGACAAATATTGTTTGTAGAGTGCTTTAAATTCCCTAGTGAGAACTGTTGCACAGACATAAACAGGCAAACTATAATATCCAAATCCAGCATTTCAGTGGAGCTGTCTGATCTAAGCAGCAAGACTTTCCCTGCCCTACTAGTTTTCCTTCCGAATCGGTTTCACGTGCCCTAAGATTTCAAAAAGAGAACAGCCCATGATAGCAAATGCCCCTGCAGCTCGGTTGTCTTTTCTCCAGCTTTCAGTGTCTGGCAAGCTGAAGGAGAAGTGGAAAATGCAAATTATTTTACAGGGATGGGTGCTTGGGAGTGGAGCATGGAGGAGCCGTAAAGAAAAGTCTTTCCTTTGGCCATTCTGTTTCGCTTTCCACAGGCGGACTACTTTCTTCATCATTTATCCCAACTGACAAGTACAAGCACTTTGGGCCCTAACTGAATGTGAACATTGTCAAAAGGAATTGGGCTAACAGGAGGCATCTGCAGCTCCATTCCCATCGCTTTCTGGTGGGGGCCGCGTCTGCCGATGTGGCAGGGAAGCTGGTGGGCAGACACCCCCGCAGATGGAGCCTCGCATACTGTATGCATCATGACTAACCATAAACACAGTCACAATGAATCAGCTGGGCTGCAGAGAGCCTCCTTGGAAACTTCACATTTGATTTCCATCCGGCTGACATCCACAGGTTGCAGTCAGCAGCTCGATTAAGCAGAGATTCGGGACTAACCCACAATCCCTGGTCTGAGCCACTGGTTTGAAAGGTTTTGCTGGTTTGAGGGGAGCTCATGGTAGACTGGACCGTGTTTGCAAATGAGTAAGGGCTTCATTTTTAAGGAATATTTGGATATCCGTGAGTGCTTCTGACCTCTTGAGTAAAGAGTTCCTAGAAGGGGTCGAAGAGCTTCGAGGGGAGAAAAATCCACCCAGTCAGGAATTCCAATACAAATAGCAATTTAGAAAATGAGCTAATCCACCTTGACAACATGTTGTCACTGTAGAGTTGCAAAAAAGGAATTAAACGTAAATACAACTTTAAAAATTAGAGGCCCCACAATTTAACAGCTTAAGTTTGCTTCAAAGGGACAGCAGGAAAGCAGCAGTGCGTTTCAGGTGACAGCTTGGAATTCGCTGGTTCTCCACTCTGTTCAGGTACAGGTCTGATGGTAACACGAGCTTTCCAGCTTGTTTCAAACTGAAGTATTATGAAAAGGTAAGTTATGTTTTGTATTCATGACTGAAAGCATTTTACTTTAAAGCCAGTGCGGCCGACGCTGTCAAGGTAGAGATTCAAGTTTTATGTACAATGCCTCCAGCCCAGCCGATGTGAGTGAGGCAACATGACAGCTTGTAATAAGTAATTTTTATACAGTTACATTTATCACTCAAGTAGGCTTGGCAATATTAAACACAGACCTTAAAACACTGCTGAAGAGGAGGACAGGAGCTGGAGGCCATAAGGGTTTCTCTCCCCTCTTGGTGCAAGTGCGGGTGCAGACTGGGTTCTTTTAAATTTCTCTCCAGCAGGGATTCCTGTTAATGTGGCACTTTTTAAGATATGCGTCCAGATGCTTTCCTACTGTTAATATATCACTAAGAGGTTAAGATTGGAATGACCCCATTTGGCCCAAAGGATGTTATTTCAGGCTTTAATGAATTAGATATTGCTACCATTTTCAGGTGAAAATCAATTGCCTCAATTAACAAATTTCCACCAATCCAAATATTTACAAAATGGAAGGCCCCGAGTCTGCAATTTCTGCTACATTATACCTCTGTTTCCCCTAAAGCTGTTCCCTTTGCATTCTTCATTAGCATCTCATTTTTGCTAAAGCCATGAGGCCAGCTACGTCTCTGCAATGGCATGGGGCTTTCATACCTTCGAAAGCTGACAATTTGGATATTCGTTCTCTAAGACTTTCTACAAAGTAGGGTTTTGCTTTTTATCAATTATCCAATTATGTTTAAACTTGAGGAGACATAGGAATTCATCGAATTCCCCTACCTAGAACATACATGCATAGGATCCATATTTACATTACCAGAGAAGAATATACATATATACATAGGTATAGATGTATCTATGTATAATTCTGTGTTTAATGGTACTTTTTCACATCCAGATAGATGTGTGTATGTGTGTGCGTGTATGTGTGCATACATATACACTCTTTAGGAGTTTCAAGCACACTTATCCATTTTTACTCATTTAATCTTATTAGCTTTATGAGATGGATAGTATTTTCAAACTCATGTGTCTCTCAGATAAGAATATTAAAGTACAGTAAGGTTCAATAATTTTTAAAAGGTCACACATCTAATAAACAGTGTAGCCAGAATATGAACTTAGGCACTGCAGTCCAACTGTAGCAGCTGCACTCCTAGTCTCTATGCCAAACAGCCTTTAAAAACAGAATGCAGGGGAAAAGTTTTCTCTGATAAAACAAAACAAAGTGTTCAACCCTTTCAGCTGAATAGAGAGAGGAACTTCCATTCATCAGAATCAAGCTCTGTTCACACCAATTTGCACTTAGCCATCGGAAGAGGTCAGGTGTTTCTGTAAGCATTTAATTGGGCTTCCCACATCTTTCTTTCGGGTTGCCTATACAGAAAGTAAATTTAAAAAGAGACAAAAAAAAGTACTTTTCTCCTAAACCCTAGCTCAAACAAGTTAAATTGAGCTAGTACGGATTCACTTGAACTACGAACCCAAAATTCCTTTGACCGGTACAACCAGGATTCAACCCCACTTTTCCAATGTGGCTCCAATCACGCATTTGTTCTACAAACACATGTTGAATCCCCACGGTGTGCCAGGCACTGTGCTCAGATCCAGAGAAAAACAGTGGCAAACAAAATCAAATATAATTCCTCTCTAATGAAATTTGCAGTCTAGTGTTGTTGGCCCAGGATATTCCAATGACTGCCATATAATAGGACACACAGATAAAATGGACATGGTTCCTACCAGATGGAAGCCAACATCTACAAGTGGGAGGTAGATATATAAATAAATAAGCACTATCAGCATTAAAACTGCCCTGTCAAGTGTATCTATAGTGGACCATATGATTAAAGAAACTTACAGAGTACTGTGGTCCAATTTTCTCTTATCCCCCAACTATAAAACAATCTGCCATTCAAAACAGCAAACACATGTGTGAGAAATATAAATAATTATAGTTTCCTTTGAGGTCATTCAAACATGAGAGAAGCTAAAGAATATATTAATTCTAATTCTTACCAATCCCAAATATAAATTTCACTGCCATCTCTAAAAATTACACCTACCATCTTTAGACCACCAACTGTATGTGTTGAAAACAGTCCCCCGACTCAGGAAACTTCTGAAAGAGAGCGAGAACTACCATTCTTCTGCATGCAGGGAAATTGGATCAGTGAAGTGAAGCCTCTGTTCTGATTCCACCTAACCCACAGAGAAATTCTGGGGAAAAAAATCTAATGTATACATTGGTTTTTCTCTGGCATTTGTGTAGAAACAAAGAAATTCATCCAGAAGACCATATCACAACATTGCCAGTGCACTCACTCTCCTTCGGATACTTAATGTGATCCCAATTGCTCTGGAGTAGTGGTTCTCAACCAGGGGTGATTTGGCCCCCCAGAGACCTTCGGTGATACCTGGATACACACTGGTTGTCATACCTGCGGGGGGGGGGGGTTGCTACTGGCCTTCAGTGGGCAGAGGCCAAGGCTACGGCCACACATCCTACAATGCACAGGAGCACCCCCACAACAACAACAACAAAAATCCCGACCCAAAATATCAATAGTGCCAAGGTTGAGGAACCATGCTCTACAGATAATACAGATCTGGAAATAATTAGGATTCCTACTATCTCCAAACACGGTGTATAGACAAGTCCTACTGACCACCAAGGGCTTCAGCTCAAAGGCTGTCACATGGCATCTCTTGGATCTCAGGGGAGTGCTGCTAGAAAGTGGTCAGAGAGCAGGAAATGGCTTCTAATTAGTGTCCTCACAGGATACAACTGCAAAAGACAATTTCCTGTCCCCTTATTTGATGGGAAGATTAATCTCTTACCGAATTCCAGATGAGGAAGATTTTCAAAAGTTTCAAATAGCAAGAGTGTAGCCGTAGAGAAGGCAATTATGTGCAATTTGTACAGTGTTCGACAATCAAAATGTAAATCCGATGAGTTTATTGCAGTAAATGCATACGGCATGTTTACCTTAAAGAGCATCAGGCTGTAGAAATTCTAATGGGTTCTGACAGTTGGGAAGAATTATCTTTTCATATTGCAATTTTTATCTGTGAGATAAAAAGGGAAAATAAGACAAGGAATTTACTCTTAGGGAACTATTATCTGTGAGGTTTTCTTTCTGATAAGGAGCAATATAGGTATAGAGGTTTGAAGAGATGGAAAATTGATAACTTCAGTGTTCTAGGGCAGATTTATCTGTACAGAGACAATTAATTTTGTTGCATCCACAGTGTTCTGTACAACATCTAAAACACAATCAGTGCCTTAATAAACATCGTCTCCCTGTCATATAATGGATATACCTAATGCAGTGTTTCATTTTCGTCTTTATGTTCTGGGTCGGAAAGGCTACCCGGAATTTTGAAAGCAAGAGCTTTCCCTCATTTCCATGAGGAAACAAAAACCTAGCTTCCATCTTGGCTTACATGTAAACCAGCCAGCTCAGTTTGGCAGAGAGTAGGCAGCCAACAATTAGTATGTCCTTTCATCCCTTCCCCTCTTCCTCCTGAGCCACCGAAGACGGTCCTTCCTCTCCCTTGCTGAAACTTCCAGAACCAGAATAAAAAGACGGGGATACTTATTCAGTGGGATAGTTTATGATAAATATAGTCTGATTCAAACACCAGCATCCTAGAAGTATGTTAGATGGCTCTAATTTTCAAGTAAGATGGCAAAATAGAAAATTCAGAGTATCAAGCAATACTGGTCTTTTTGCTGCTTTCTGTCTAAAACCTTAGTGCCTACCCACCCAGACTTAAACAAGAAGATACCACAAGATTCAGCCTAGTCTTGATATGCTCAACCCTCCTCCTCAAACTGTCAACTTGATGTCTTTCAGCATCCTTACTGGAGAGCCCACCACAGTACATGTATGCAGGACAGAAGGGCTCTTCATGGCTGGCTGACAATGCCTGCCTGCTGAAACAGTGTGCAAGGAGCACGTGACCCAGATCACTTCTCTGTCACATAACTATTCACCTGATGAAGCTGAGTCCAGATGCTACCCATGCCATAGAACTTCCAGCTCCTACAGCAGCTGCACTGAAATGTGATGCTTGTAAGCCAGTCAAACCACCTGGTAGCTGAATTCTACTCAAGGGAACACCTAAATTTCACTTTATTTTTCACTTAAGTGACTAAGAGTAGTTATTATTCTTAGGAAACTTGTTCTGGGTAAAACAGATGTTGTGAGGTTTTGCTTTACTTTGGATATCAGAAGAGATCACAGAATTAGGCTAATGTTAAACAGGAAGTACATCCACCGTGTTGGTAATAATGGGAAATATAAAATCTTATTTTAGAAAGCTACTGTACGAGGGAAAGTTGTAAGCATTATATCCTGCTCCTTATTATGGATAAGAGAAGTGAGACCCAGAGTGGGACGGCAACCTAGCACAAGTTCCCTGGTTTGAAATCCTTTGTACTTGCCAACACGCCATCTCATTTCTTATAATATGGTCAACACTTATAAACAGAAAACTAGAGATTGCCCATAGATTAATTACATTAACAAAACTGCAGTGAAGAACAATTTGGCAAATCTATCAAAAGCAAAAACAGAATTACCCTTTACCACAACAATCTAATTTTTCATCATACATCCTACACATACGCTTACTTACACACAAAATGATTTGTACGAGGTTATTTGTTTGCAGAATGGGAAACAATGCAAGTATCCACCAAGAGTGAGCCAATTAAATAAACTATGGCACACCACACAATAGAATGGAATCTTATGCAGCTACAAAAAAGAAAAAGAAAGCTCTCTGTATTGATATGGAAAGATCTACAGATCTCTAGGCTATGTTGTTAGGAGAAAAAAGCAAAGCACAGACAACATAGAGTTGGGCTGTTTTTGGTCCACTCTGACAATGTCTTTGTTATTAGGCATTCAGACCACTGACAATGAAAATGATTATTGATATAGCTGAATTAATATCACCGTATTTGTTGTTTTTTATTTGTTGCTCTTATTCTTTGTTCCTATTCTTGTCTTCCACTCTCTTCCTACCTTTTCTGTATTTTCTATAAGAAATCGACTTTACACAGAAAGACATTTATAGATTGAAAGTGAAAGGACAGAGAAAGATATACCATGCCAACACTAATGAAAAGAAAACAATAGTAGCTATATTATTCCCAGAGCAGGTGTCAGAGCCAGAAAAGTCATCAGGGATAAAGAGGAGGCATTACATAAATGGTAAAGGGGTCACTTCTCCAAGAAGATATAACAACCCTTAACATGTATGTTTCTAATAATAGTGTCAAAATATGTGAGACAAAAATTGATATAACTGCAAAGAGAAATAGATGAATCCACTACTACAGTTGAAGACTGTGATACCTTTCTATCAGAAATGGACAGATCTAGCAGGCAGGAAATCAGTAAGGACATAGTTAAACTCAATAACACCATAATCAACTAGCTATAATGGACATCTTTAGAATACTTTATCCAACAACAGAAGAATATAGATTGTTCTTAAGCTTCCATGGAACATTCATCGAGATAAATCACATTCTGGGCCATAAAATGGACCTCAGAAAATTTTAAACCATAAAAATCATACAATGTCTGCTTTCATACCATAAGTAAATTAAATTAAAAATCAGTAATAGGAAGTTAGCTGTAAAATTACAAAATATTTGGGGATTAAATAACACATTTCTAAACAACACATGGATCAATGAAGAAATCGCTAGAGAAATCAAAAAATATTTCAAACAAAATGAGAATGAAAAATTGTGGAATGCGCTAAAAGCAGTGCTTAGAGGAAAATTTATCGCATTGAATATATATGTTAAAAGAAGAAAGATCTAGAATCAATCACCTAAGCTTCTACCTTAGAAGACTAGGAAAAGGAGAACAAACTGAATCCAAAGTAAGAAGAAAAGAGAAATAAAAAGTAGAGCAGAAATTAATGATACTGAAAACAGAAAATCAATAAAGAAAAATCAACAAAACCAAAAGCCAATTCTTTGAAAAGATCAATCAAATCAATAAGCCCCTAGCCAGGCTAAGTAGGAAAAAAAGAGACAGGATACAAATGACTAATATCAGAAATTAATGAGGAGATACCACTACAGATCCTATGGACCTTTAGAGGATAATCAAGGAATATCATGAACAACTCTATGGCCACAAATTTTATAACCTCGATGAAATAGACCAATTCCTTGAAAGGTGCAACCTGCCAAAACTCACACAAAAAGAAATAGACAATCTGAGTATGTCAGCCTACATCTATTAAAGAAATTGAATCAATAATTAATAACCTTCCAAAACTTAAACTGCCAGGCCCAGATAGGTTTACTGGTGAATTCTATCAAACATTTAAGGAATATGTTATACTGATTTTCTGCAATCTCTTTCAGAAGACAGAAGCAGAGGGAATGCTTCCTCATTCTATGAGACCAATATGACCCTAATATCAAAACCAAGGCATCATAAAAAAGAAAACTATAGAACAATGTTTTTCATGAACACAGATGCAAAACTCCTAAACAAAACAGTAACAAATTGAATCCAGCAATATACAAAATGAACTACATACCAGAGCCAAACAGGAAATAGACCAGGTATGCAAAGCTGATTCAATATTCAAAAATCAATAAATGTAATACATCACATCAACAGACTAAAAAAGAAAAAAACACATAATCAGATCAATAGATGCAGAAAAAGCATCTGATAAAATCTGACACCCACTCATGACAAAAATGCCCAATAATTAAGAATAAAGGGCAACTTCCTCAATTCAATAGAGACTATTTACAAAAAGCCTACAGCTAATATCATACATAAGAATGAGAAACTCAAAGCTTCCCCACTATAATCAAGTATAAGGCAAAGATGCCCCATCAACACTCTTTTACATCATAATAAAAGTCCTAACTAATGCAAAAAGACAAGAAAAAGAAATAAAAGGTATATAGATTGGGAAGGAAGAACTAAAACTGTCTTTGTTCACAGATGACATGAATGTCTATGTAGAAAACCAAAAGAATTGACAACAAACTCCTAGAACTAATAAGCAATTATAACAAGGTTTCAGGATACAAGGGTTAATATACAAAAGTCAAATGCTTTCCTATAGACCAGAGATGACCAACAAGTGGAATTTAAAATTAAAAACACAATACCATTTACATTACCACCTCCAAAAAATAAAATATCTAGTTATAAAACTGACAGAATATAAACAAGAGCTATATAAGGAAAACTATAAAAGTCCAATGAAAGATAGCAAAAAATAATAAATGGAGGGAGATTCCATGTTTATTGATAGAAAACTCAATATTGTCAGGATGTCAGCTCTTCCCATAATAATCTATAGATCAATCTACAGATTCAGTGCAATCCAAATTAAAATCTTAGTAAGTTTTTTTGAGGATATTGGCAAACTGATTCTAAGTCTATAGAAAGAGACAAAAGACCCTAAATAATGAATATAATAAAAAAAAGAACAAAGGTGAAGGACTGACATCATCTGACTTTCTATACAGGTACAGTAATCAATACACTGTAGTATTGCTGAGAGAATAGACAACAGAATAGAGAGCCCAGAAATAGATCCTCCCTAAACGTAGTCAACTGATCTTTTACAATGGAGCAAAGGCAATACAAGAGAGCAAAGACAGTCTTTTCAACAAATGGTGCTAGAATAATTGGACATCCACACATAAAAAATAAATCTAGACACAGAACTTACACCCTTCACAAAAATTAATGCAAAATGGATCACACACCTAAAAGTAAAATGAAAACTATAAAACTCCTATAGAATAACATAGGGGAAAATTCTAAAGACCTTAGGTTTGGTTATAATGTTTTAGATAAAACACAAAAATCATGATCCATGAAAGAAAGAATTGATAAGATGGAATTCATTAAAATTAAAAATTTCTTCTCTATGAAAAGACAAGTCATAGACTGGTAGAAAATACCTGCAAAGGCACAAGTGATAAGGAACTGTTATCTAAAATAGAACTATTAAAATCCAACCATATGAAACAAACAACTTGACTTTAAAATGAACCAGAATAAGAAAGAACAAAACTGGGGGTATCACAGTCCCTGATTCCCAACTATATTACAGAACTAGAGTAATCAAGACAGTATATGGTACCAGCACAAAAACGGACACATAGGTCAAAAAAACAAAACAGAGAGTCCAGAAATAAACCCAAGATTACTTAATCCACAAAGGAAACAAAAATATATATTGGGGGAAAGACAGTCTCTTCAATGAATGGTGCTGGAAAAATTGGACAGCTATGTGCAAAAGAATAAAACTGGACCACTTTCTTACACCATACACAAAAATAAACTCAGAATGGATTAAAGACCCAAATGTAAGACCTGAAACCATAAAACTCCTAGAAGAAAACACAGGCAGTAAATGCTTTACATCAGTCTTAGCAGTATTTTTTTTTTTTTGTCTCCTCAGGCAAGGACAAGAAAAGCAAAAACAAACAAATGGCACTACATGAAACTAAAAAGCTTCTGCATGAGATGCTCAACATCACTCATCATCAGTGAAATACAAATCAAAACCAAGATGAGATACCACCGCACACCTGCCAGAATGGCTAAAATTAACAATACAAGATACAAACAGGTGTTGGTGAGGATGTGGAGAAAGGGGAACCCTCTTGCACTGTTGGTGGGAATGAGAACTGCTCCAGGCACTCTGGAAAACAGTATGGAGGTTCCCCAGAAAGTTAAAAAGAGAGCTACCCTATAACCCAGCAATTGTACTAGGTATTTACCCAAAGAATACAAAAATATAGATTGGAAGGTGTACATGCACACCAATGTTTATAGCAGCATTATCAACAATAGCCCAACTATGGAAAGAGCCCAAGTGTCCATCGACTAATGAATGGATAAGAAGACATAGTATATACCTATACAATGGAATATTATTCAGACACAAAGGGAATGAAATCTTGCTATTTGCAACAATGTGGATGGCTCTAGAGTATATTATGCTAAGTGAAGTCAGTCAGTCAGGAAAAGAAAATACCGTATGATCTCACTCATATGCAGAATTTAAGAACTAAAACAGGTGAACATATGAGAAGAGGGAAAAGAAAAAAAGGAGAGAGGGAATAAGCCAAAAGGGACTCTTAAAAAGAGAAACTAAACTGAGGGTTGATGAAAGGAAGTATGTGGGGATGGGCTAGATGGGTGATGGGTATCAAGGAGGGCACTTGTTGTGACAAGCACTGGATGTTGTATATATGTGATGAATCACTGAATTCTACTCCTGAAACCAATATTACACTGTATGTTAACTAAAATTTAAATAAATAAATATAATTAAAACAAAACAAAACCAAAAATGCTTTTGCACAGTATAGGGAACCATCCAGAAAATATAAAGGCAGCCTATTGAACGGAAGAAGATATCTTCAAATAATATATACAAAAAGGAATGATTATTCAAAATATTAAAGAACTCATACAACTCAACACCAAAAAACCAAACAAACAAAAACAAAACAAAACAAAACAAAAACCCTCACAAATAGTCCAATTAAGAAGTGGGCAGAGACCCTGAATAGACATTTTTCTAAAGAAGACATACCGATGGCAAACAGACACATGAAAAAAAAAAATGCTCAGCATCGCTAACTCAGAGAAATGCAAATCCAAACCACGATGAGATATCACCTCACACCTGTCAGGATGGTCAGTAGCAAAAAGACAAGAAATAACAAGTGTCGGCAAGAATGTGGAGAAAAGGGAACATTTGTGCATTGTTGATGGGGATTTAAATTACTGCAGCTACTGTGAAAAACAGTATGGAAGTTTCTCAAAAATTAAAAATGAACTACCACACAATCCAGTAATTCTACTTCTGAGTACTTATCCAAAGAGGATACTGCGGTAAGTGAAATAAGCCAAAGAAAGACAAATATCATATTATTTCCCTTATATGTAGAATCTAAACAACACAAAACAAACTGAAATGGATGCACAAATACAGAGAACAAACTGGAGATTGCCAACGGCAGGTGGAGTGAGCTACAGATGAAATAGAAGAAGGGGATTAAGAGGTACGAACTTCCAGTTATAAAATAAGTAAGTCATGGCGGTATAAAGTACTGCATGGGAATACAGTCGATGCTCATTTCATAATTCATATAAATGTCAAATCACTATGTTGTATGCCTGAAACTAATATTGTATATAAACTACATTTCAATGTAAAAAAAAAAAAAATGAGCCAAAGACCTCAACAGTCCCTTTACCAAAGAAGATATAAAGATGGTAAGTAAATAAGCATGTGAGTAGATGCTCCACACCATGTCATCAGGGAAATGCAAACTAAAACCAAAATCAATAAGGTATCACTACACACCTGGCCAAAACCCAGAACACTGACAACACCAAATGTTGGCAAGGATTTAGAGCACACAAACCATCACTCATTGCAGGTAGGAATACCAAATGGTACATCTACTTTGGAAAACAGTTTGACAGTTTCATACAAAACTAAAGTGCTCTTGCTATCCAAATCCAGCAACCATGTTCCTTGGTATTTATCGAAAGGATTTAAAAATTTACGTCCACACAAAAATCTGCACACAGATCTTTACAGCAGCTTTATCACCACCAAAACTTGGAACCAACCAAGATGTCCTTCAGTAAGTGAGTGGATAAATAAACATCCAGACTATGGAATATTATTCAATGCTAAAAAGAAAGGAGCTATCAAGCCATAAGAAGACATGGAGGAAATGTAAATGCATACTGCTGAGTGACAGAATCCAGTGTGAAAAGTCTACACACTGTATGATTCCAACTATATGACATTCTAAAAGGGGAAAAATTAGGGCAGCAATAAAATATGGTTGACAGGGGTTTAGAGAAGAGAGGAATGAGTAGGCAGAACACCCAGGATTTTTAAGGCAGTGCAACTACTCTGTATGATACAATAATGGTGGACACATGTCATTATACATTTGCCCAAATCCACAGAATATACAATACCAATTAGTGAACCCTAATATAAGCTATGGACTCTGAGTTATAATGATGTGTCAAGGTAGATTCATCAATTACAACAAATATACTCCTCTGAAGCACCTGGATGGCACAGGTGGTGAAATGTCTGACTCTTGGTTTCAGCTCAGGTCATAATATCAGGATTGTGAGATCAAATCCCCCATTAGGCTCTACGCTCTGCACAGAGTCTTTTGAGTTTCTCTGTCCTTCTCCTTACGCCTCCCTCCCTCCCTCATTCTCATGAATGCGTGCATACACTCTGTCTCTATCTAAAAATTAAATAAATATTTGTTAAAAGCCTCAAATATACTACTCTGGTGGAGGACGCTGACAATGGGAAAGGCTATTCATATGTGGGTGCAGGGGATTTAGGGGAAATCAATATGTCTTCCATTCAATTCTGCTGTGAACCTAAAATTGCTCTAAAAAAATAAAGTCTATTAAAAACAATCACACTAATGTTCAATATTTGCTCAATTGCACTAGATCGTATTTACAATTTAAAAGAGAGTGTCTGCCTTAACTTTCACTGCTTCCCAGTTCCCCCAGACCTTCACCCACATACACACATATTATTATCCCTAATAAAACAATGTTATCTGTGTTGGTGAAGTGGTTCTGGGTTTGTCAAATGGCTAACCCACTCCATCTCCCCATGACCTGAACTCTCATACACAACCTTAGAAAATAATGAAAAAAAACAGCTGGAAAACATTTAACTTCCAGAAAGACTATCTACATTCTTTTTTTATGGCTGAGTACACTGTATAAGTATACCACATCTTCTTTATCAATTCATCAATTGACGGACTCTTGGGCTATTTCAATAATTTGGCTATTGCAAGATAATGCTGCTATAAACATCAGGATACATGTATCCCTTTGAATTAGTATTTTTGTATTCTTTGGATAAATACCTAGTAATGTGATTGTGGAATTGTAGGGTAGGTCTATTTTTAACTTTTTGAGGAATGTCCATACTGTTTTTCAGGATGGGTGCAGTCGTTTACAATGGAATACTACTCAGTCACAAAAAAGAATGAAATCCTGCCATTTAAAACACGGATGGAGCTAGAGTATTATTAAGCAAAATAAGTCAGTCAGAGGAACACAGATACCATATGATTTCACTCATATGTGGAATTTAAGAAATAAGCAAAGGAGGGAAAAAGAAAGAGAGGCAAACCAAGAAACACTCTTAACTATAGAGAATAAACTGATGGTTACCA